>ML250303.1:1432-36291 GCA_005239495.1 Nicotiana undulata | reverse complement strand
AAAAAGTAGGCAGTATGTAGAACATAACAAGATGATTCATTAATACCAAAAAGAAGTTGTTAAATACATAGAGGTCTTTGCTTGGGATAGAAAAGACTTAATTTGGACTTGTTTAAGTGGGAGTAGCTAAGTGAGATCCAATACCAAACACACAAAAACACAAAATAAGTACTACCAAACACAGACATCATCAAAAATAGACTAAGACAGGACATTGACGGAATCCTAAGGGGCACTAGAAGAAGAGGGCTTGGAGGAGGAGGCAACCAGAGTCTTGAGAACCAAATCCATGCAGGAATTTGCATACATTTGATCCTCCAAAAGTTTCTCCCGCAGGTTCTCATCCTGCTGCCTAAGCTCAGTGTTCTCTTTGGTCAAGCGGGCAACATCCTTAGTGGAGGGATTAACAGCACCAGGTCCCCTAGAGGCTTGACTCAACTGAGTCTCCAAGATAGCAATCTGAGCCTTCAACTTCCTGATCACCTCATTTGCATCATTCAACGCATTGATCAATTGGGATATTGTTGAAGTGCTACCCCCAGCTTTCTCAAGACATTCACATTCCTCTAAGGTCATCTTGGAGAAGGTCTTCTTGCGGGTCCCTACTCGGGGGTTTGCAATAGGCACTTTGTAGAACTCAAATACCCGAGTAAGTAGGAAACTATACGGGAGCCCATGATTACCATCCTTTACAGTCACCATTTTCCTCATGTGTTCAATCATAAGAGCAAGAAAGTTTATAGGGGTGGATGAATCAAGGGCCTCCATCAATGTCAAATCAGCCTTGGAGGCAATCGATCTCCTTTCAGCATGGGGGAGGAGTACCTTATTCACCAGTTCGAACAGAAGATGGTAAATAAGGAGCATAACTTTCTTGTGGACCCGTTCCCCCTACTGAATTGTGCCCGCCTTAACAATGGCTCGCCGAAAGTCTCCCTCACAGGCAGTAGCATCAGCTTTCACAGAAGACATTCCCTTAGCTAGAACTTGAAGAACTGTTCCCAGAGTAGCATCGTCAAAAATAATATCAACTCTTTTCACCAGAACACAAATATAATCCTCAGCAGTGGTGAATAGAGATGCATAGAATTCTTTCATAGCATCCTCATACACCCTGGGCACACTCACGTGGAAGAGATGGTCTCACTTCTGAAACTCAACCATGGCTATAATTTGGCTCACTCCAGGTATATCACAGATCTCTGGGTCAAACATTCGACCCCATAACACTCTCTGACTCCTCACATTCTCTTGCCACTGTCACTAGGTATTGTTTTCATTGAACCGGGTCCCCCAACAATTTCCATTTCCCTTTTTATTTTTCTTGACTTTTTCACAGACTTTCCTTTTGAACATTCTGCGGGCACAGATTCGTGGACACTAGCTTCACCAACTTCATCTAGCTTGAGCTTTCCACTACTTTTCATATGCGTCACAGATTGATCCCTTGCCCCTTCATATAAAACTCCAGTCGTACCCCTTTTTGAGTTAGATTTTCGTGTCACCAAGGAACTTGGTTCCTCTGCTGCATCCTCTTCTACCTCAACTACAGGAATGGTTGCATCTACCACCACTTTCCCTTCCTTCATCAGTCTCTTCTTCTTCTTTTTACTGTTTTTATTGCTCTTTTCCAAAGCAGAGTCAAAGTCCTCCTTTTGCAACCGAGTGGAAGGTTGCTTGGAGGATGATTCAGGAGTGACCACTTTCTGGCGAAGCTTGAAGCGAGCACTCAAAACCATCTCATCCCCGTCATCTTCGTTAGTAGGCTCAGATAGAGGAGGAATGGATTCTAGAGGGGGTGTATAGAAGATGGCTCCTGAGAGGTTTCTGGGAGAGGAGAAATTGGATCCTTACTAGGCTTAGCTTTGAAGGAATCATGAATAAGAGATTCAAACAGGACCATTGTCCCCTCATCTCCTAGGAATGGAGGTTCTTCCCCCTGAGGCTTAGGAAGGGAAGAAGCTCCTTCTGAAGGAAGACTCTCAGAAGCAATGGCCATAATATTTTCAGCCGCTTCTTTTTCAGGAGACTCCATGGGAGTCGTAGAGTCAAGAAGAGAGGAGTTGAGATACCGGTAAGGATAATCCTTAGAGGCTTCAGAGGCCTGAGGAGGGTAATTTACTGGAGCTTCTTTTGGTGGTTCAGATGAGAGAGAATAAGTGGGTTTTGGAGAGAGAGAAGCATCAGCAGGTAGTGAAGAGGAATCAGGTGCGGGGATGATGACATCTGGGAGAGAAGAGGCCTGAACCTCCGATGGAACGGGGTTGGAGTCAGTGGTAGGAGAGAGAGAGAGGGGGTGAGTTCTCGTTTTCCATTTTTGGGAGATAAAAAAAATTAGAGTGTAGAAAAGAGTATGAGTTGCAGAGGAGGGATATGAGAAGATGGTGCAAAAATGGTTAAGGGAGAGAGAGATTTATAAAGAGAAGGTGTAATAATGAGGGGGAAAAGGAACGATTTCAAAAGAGAATGACGGTAGGTGTTTTGGGAAGATAAAACATGTAGAAGGAGTTAAAGGAATTGAGAGATGGACGTGATAGATGCAGACACTAAAAAGTCGGATGATGTGGCAACAGTAATTAATTTGTTATCTTTTGAGATAGGCATAGAAAACACATAACTACTAACTTGTGGTACAGGAACCAGGTCCTGTACATGTTTCTTGAAAAAGTTTTTCAGCTTCCTTTTGTTCTACAGAGGCGTACCTTTAATTTCTGTAATCACCATGTGTGTCTACCTGCAAAGGTATTAATGTGAGTTAGGCTTAATCAGAAAACACTTTAGCTCACTGTACCCGAGAGTGACTCTCATAGACAATGCTAGGGAACCAGGTCCTCAGTTAGGTCTCATCAACCCCAGTGCCATTCTATTTTTCTCAAAGTGTTCCCTGTTCAGTGCCTTGGTAAAGATGTCTGCAATCTGATCTTCAGTGCAACAAAACTTCATGCAGATGTGCCCTTTTTAAACATTATCTTTGAGGAAATGATGTCTCACATTAATATGCTTGGTTCTCTTGTGTTGAACCGGGTTCTTTTCCATGTTGAGGGCGTTGGTGTTATCACATATGAGTGGAACACTGTCAATGTATACCCCAAAATCCTCCAATTGTTGTTTGATCCACAGTAGTTGAGCACAACAAGATGCAACTGCAACATATTCTGCTTCAGCTGTGGAGAGAGCCACCGAGTTTTGCTTCCTTGTCCCCCATGAGATTAGGCAATATCCAAGGAAATGAGCTATTCTTGAAGTGCTTTTCCTGTCCACTAGATAACCTGCATAATCAGCGTCAGCATAACCAACAAGATTGAAATTGTCACCTGAGGGATAGTACATAACTAGGTCCTGTGTGCCCTTGAGATAGCATAGGATTCTTTTGGCAGCCTTTAGGTGAGACTCCTTAGGATTGGATTGAAATCTTTCACATAACCCCACACTAAACACAATATCTGGCCTGCTTGCAGTGAGGTAGAGTAGAGAGCCAATGATTCCTCTGTACATTGTTTGGTTTACAGGAGATCCAGAGTCATCCATGTCAATCTTGGTTGCAACTGCAATAGGGGTGTCGATCACTTTTGATTCCTCCATGTCGAATCTTTTTAGTAGCTCTTTGATGTACTTCTGCTGACTAATACAAGTTCCTTTTGTGGACTGCTTCTTGAAGACCCAGAAAGAAGTTCAGTTCCCCCATCATACTCATCTCGAACTCACTGCCCATGAGCTTGGAAAATTCCTTACTAGTGAGTCTGCTGTAGCCCCAAATATGATGTCATCCACATACACCTGAACAATGAGCAGGTTCCTTCCCCGTTTCTTCAGGAACAGTGTGTTGTCAATCTTTCCTCGAGTGACCCCATTGTCCAGCAGAAAATTTGATAGTCTCTCTTACCAAGCTCTAAGAGCTTGCTTCAAGCCATACAAAGCCTTGTCTAGTTTGAAAACATACTCAAGGTTTACATGACTTTCGAAACTCGGAGGTTGCTTAACATACACTTCTTCCTTAAGAAAACCATTCAAAAAGGCACTCTTCACATCCATTTGGAACAAGGTAAATTCCATATGAGATGCAAAAGAAATAAGAATCTGTATGGCTTCCATATGAGCAACAAGAGAAAACGTCTCATCATAAGCAATTCCTTCTTCCTGATTGTATCCTTTAACAACAAGCCTTGCTTTGTTCCTTGTGGTGTTTGTTTCATCCAACTTATTTCTGAACACCCACCTGGTTCCTATGATTGTTCTATCTGAGGGTCGAGGTACCAGGTGACAAACCTTGTTTCTCTCAAACTGGTGTAGCTCCTCTTGCATAGCAACGATCCAGTCTTCATCCTTCAGAGCTTCCTTGATATTTTTTGGTTCTATTTGGGATAGGAAGGCTGAAAAGGCTAGGGAGTTTCTGGTTTTGGATCTAGTTTTAACTCCTGAATCAAGGGGAGTGATTATGTTATCAAGGGGATGAAAGCTTTTGTGTTTCCAATTTGGGACTTGGATTTGGTTAGTGGAGGAACTTGGTACATCAGAAGAATTTCCCTACATTCCTTGTTCCACAACTTGTGGAGTGCCTTGCACAACATTTATAACTCTTTCTTCAGCTTCAGTAGTAGTAATTGGGGTACCAGGTTCCTCATGTGTATTTGAGAAAGTGGTTGCACTGCCTTCACTTATTTCCCTTATCTGACTCATTATGTCAGCTTTGCCATTTGAGACATCCGATATTTCTCCAGGAACCAAAAGTGGTTTGTTATCTTGATCATCACTATTTCCTTCCTTGTTTTGGGAAGGTGTCTCATCGAATAGAACATGAACACTCTCCTCTACACATTGGGTTCTTTTGTTGTGCACTTAGTAGGCTTTGCTTTGAGAGGAGTATCCCAAAAAGATTCCTTCATCACTTTTTGCATCAAATTTTCCAAGTTGATCCTTCCCACTGTTCAAGACATAACATTTGCATCCAAAAGCTCTCAGATGAGTTATCTTTGGATTTCTTCCATTTAGCAGCTCATAGGGGGTTTTGTTTAGAAGGGACCTGATCATGCACCTGTTCACCAAATAGAACGCAGTGTTGATTCCCTCAGCCTAGAAATTTTTTACGATCCCTCTATCAATAAGCATTGTTCGAGCCATGTCTTCTAGGGTTCTGTTTTTCCTTTCGACCACACCATTTTGTTGAGGAGTTGTTGGAGATGAGAAATTGTGAGTGATTCCATTTTCATAGCAAAACTCATCAATTTTTACATTATCAAATTCCGCCCCATGGTCGGATATGATGGAAGCTACTTTCAACTCCATCTTCACTTGGATTTTCTTGACAAATGCTACAAATACTTCAAAGGTCTCATCTTTTTATCTAAGAAACAACGTCAAAGTGAATCTTGAGTAGTCATCCAGAATCACGAAAATGTACTTCTTTCCACCTATGCTTGGAATCCTCATTGGACCACACAGATCCATATGAAGAAGTTCAAGAGGTTTTGATGTGCTAACATCCTTCTTTGGCTTAAAGGATGATTTCACATATTTTCCTCTGGCATATGCATCACATACTCTCTGTTCCTTGAACTTTGAGTTGGGCAGACCACGAACCAGGTCCTTCTGTATCAGTTTATTCAACAGAGAGAAACTTGCATGACCTAGTCTTTTATGCCACAACTCTGCATCATCATCAACTGCCTTTAAGCAGTTTACTTCACCAGCTTCCAACGATACAAAATCAGCAACATAGATGTTCTTGTGCCTCTTGGCTATCAATACTACTTCACCATTTACTAGGCTAGTAACTGTACACACTTTGGATAAGAATTCAACTTTGTTTCCTTTATCACAGATTTGTGAAACACTCAAGAGACTATACTTCAATCTGTCTACATAGTACACGTTCTCAATTGAGTGTTCAAGAGACCTTCCAACCCTTCCAACACCGATAATGTACCCCTTTTTTCCATTGCCAAAGGATACATCTCCTCCTTGCAGGGCTTTCAGTGAGAGAAAATCCATGGTGTTCCCAGTCATGTGCTTTGAGCATCCATTGTCCATGATCCATTGCAGTCATGTTCCTCTCAATGGTCCCTGCACATACAAATTAAGGGTTAGATTTAGGAACCCAAACAAGTTTGGGTCCCTTGTAGTTAGGAAAAGGATGAATAAGAGCTCTTCTAGTCCAAGCAGGCAAAAATCTATTTTTCTTAGAGGGACCTGGTCCTCCTGGTGGAGTCACTTTGTCAGCAAACACTTTGTTTTTCTGAACAGATTGAACTCTGGTAGGGAAACTTTCTTTAAAGTGTCCATTGTTCCCACAGTGGGTACAGAGCCAGTTGTCTGGGATAGTGACATACTTGATGTGAGGGTTGTAAGGAATTTTCTCTTTTTGGAACCTGATCCCCTGCATGTTTCCACTGTTGTTAAAGTACATGGCAGTGACAGCATCTGTGGACCAGGTCCATTTCAATGATTTGTCAAGATCATTTTTTAGTTTAACCATTTCAGCTTGAAGTTGCCTGTTTTTCTCAAGTTCACAGCACATGCTTGTTTTGACATCATTTAGTTCCTTTTCAAGCTTAATGTACTTCTCACTATCTACCTCCTTCCCTTTCTCTATGCTCATTTCCCTATGTTATAATTTGAGTTCCTCAATTGTTTCCTCTAGGTTTGTGATTACCACCATCAGATCATCGCTTTCTTGTTCAACAACATTGATTTTCTCAGATAAAGTACTCTTCTCAGTGCTCAGGTTCTCCACTGTTTCCTTTAGTTCTACTACCACTATAGTTAGATTATCTCTCTCATCTTCTGCACTATTTGTCTATTAAGCTACTGCTTCTTTTCTTTCTCAAAATTACTTATGGTCTCTTTTAGGTCCATAACTACCACCGTCAAGTCATCTCTCTCATTTTCAACACTATTTGGTCTATAGGTTAAAGATTCTTTTTCTTTTTCAAGCTCACTTATGGTTTCTTTCAAATCAACCACACAAATAACTAGATCATCTCTAGACTGTTTAGTTTCTCCTAGCTCTATGGTCAAAGAATCTTTATCGTCAACTAGGATATAGTAAGCATCAATAAGAACATTTGCTAATGACATTAATTTTTTTTGAGGAGTAGGATTTCAGATTTCTCTGAACATCTCTGAAATTTACCTCTTAATTTTCACTATCTTCATCATCATCGGACCGAGTCATTAGCACGAAGAGTGAATCATACTCCTTGGCCTCGTTCTCTACTGCTATCATGGAATTATTTCCTGCTTCTGGTTCCTCTTCTGATTCACTAGATGAATCTCCCCAGGCAACAAGAGCTTGCTTCACAACATTATCAGCAACACTCTTCCGGTTGAATCGTTTGTCAAGAACCTAGTTCCTCTTGGTTATCTTGTCAGTGTTGTGCTTGTAGGGCTCCTGCTTCAGTAGTGGACAGCCCTTGATGAAGTGCCCTGGCTTTCCACACTTGTGGCAGAGGTCATTGTTCCTTGATTTTCTTGAACTGCCTCTTCTTGGTATACCACCATTCCTTCGAACCATCTTTTGAAATCGCTTAGTAAGATAGGCCATGTCCCCATCTTCTTCACTTGAGTCATTGTCTTCAGCTTTTAGAACCAAGTTCTTTTCCCTTTTTGGTTCTCTTCTCTCACTGTCTTTCTTCTTCTTCAACTCGTATGTCTTCATATTCCTAATCAACTCATCCATTGTTATAGTTTGTAGGTCTTTTGCTTCAGTAATGGCATTCACTTTACTTTCCCAAGAACCAAGTAAGACACTCAGAATCTTGCGTACCAGCTTGTTTATGGGAATTATTTCACCTAGAGAGTGAAGCTCATTTATGATGGATGTGAATCTAGTATGCATGTCTTGTATAGACTCATCATCCTTCATTCGGAACAACTCATACTCAGTTGTGAGCATGTCAATCTTGGACTGCTTGACCTTAGTTGTTCCTTCGTGAGCAGTTTGCAAAGCTTCCTATATCTCCTTTGTTGATTGGCAGGCTGAGATTCTATTGTACTCATAAGGTCCTATACCGCATACCAAGATTTTCTTGGCACAGAAGTTCTTCTCCACAACCTTCCTATCGACGTCATTGTATTCTTTCCTTGCCTTAGGCACCAGTAACCCAGCTTCTCCAACCTTCTTCATAGGAACGTGTGGACCGTCACTTCATAGGAACCCAGCTTCTCCGGTGTCACGGGATCATAGCCGCAGGCAATACGAGCATCGCGTGCCTTCGTGCGAGCATCCTCAAAAGTGGCCTCAGGGATACTTCTCGCCATCCACAAATCCTTGTAAATATCTCGTTGGGCCTAAGCATGGACCCACATCTCATACAGGCGGCGAGGAACAGCAACAAGGGAAGCTTCTTGAGAGGCCTGAGCCAACAGTTGGGCCTTCTCGGCTTTCAGAGCTGCCACTTTGTCAACCAAATTCTAGGCATCCCGCTCATGCTCTCCCATCACTCAAAACACTCAGATTTCTGTGCTAGAATTGACGAGGTTCGCCCACCGTGCTCGTCCAAGGGCGACCACAATAGGCGGAGGACTAACTGCATGGGTCGAAATCTAACCACGTGAGAATGACTCCAAGAGGGGACGACAAGAAAGTGATTAAGCCGTGATTATGCACAAAATACGCCGTAACGATGAGCGTCACGACCATGGCCGAGGTCGAATCGTCAGAAAGTCTTTGCGGCATAGTACGTGCTATAGCGCTTAGGGAGGTCGACCTGAAGCACCGACAATAGACTATAGTATACCGGTCAAGGACTGTTGGGCAAAGGGGGAAACACTTGATATATATATGGGGAAAGAGAATGAATCAGAGGGGATGCTTCTTCTTCTCTTAAATCTTTCTCTAGGAGGAACCTCTAAGGGACTTGAGACAAAGTGGATAACTTTGTCCTAAATCTTTGTAAACTTCATCATAAAATCAATAAAGATACATTTAGTAATTATTAATAGGATATGCACTCGCTCTTCTTTATCATGTATTTCAGAATGATTGTAAGAGGGTATGCTTATTATTCTCACTTAAGCATCATCTTTAATCGTGGCAACTTCACAAACTTCCCCACTTCTGATTGATCCCATTCAACATCCCCTCGACCTAGAGCTTATTACCTATGGTTAGGATTTACCCTCCATTTTATTCATTAATTCCTTTTAAGAAAAAGGTAAATACCTTTTTGGTAAAACAATTCGGCGCGTTTGTGGGGACTTCCTAGCCAAAGCCTTAGTTCCCTCTAGATCCACCAAACCAACCAAGAATAAAATACCTACACGAAACCGGAGCTATGCCTGGCTTATGCGCAACGCCTACGTCACGCCACGACAGCAACCCTGGCGCATCACGAGCGTGAGCCATCACAATGGAGCTGTGACTTACACATCAAGCGCACCCGTAATCGCGCTTCCAGGTTAACACCCCGCGCGTAGTAATCTTACTATATGGAACGATGCATGTTGTACAACTTACTGTTAAAATGCTCTTCATTTGTGCGTTTTTGGTATAACTTATGTTATTGTTACCTCGGCAAGTACGAGACTGAAACAAACCGAGACTCGGACTCGAGGACTTAACGGGTGGAGCAAACCATCAACCCACGGAATGGTCAAGCTCAAATAATGATGAGGCGAGATATGAAGATGACATCGGGTCTAAAGATTGCAACTAGCAAGGGAAACATGACCAATCTCCCTCATTCATCAGCTAACTAGTCAACCAAGGTAACAAATGGTTCCTTATACCTTTAACTCGCTTTTCCTATTACAAAAGAGGTGTGAAACGAAGAGCAGTAACGCCCACCACGAGTATACGAGTAAACAACTAGTCGACAACGGTTCTAAATTCCTCCTTACGGCAGTGGGAAACTGAGGAGAACCCCACACACCATATCGTTGTGCAAATAATAGACAAACGGCTCAGAACAAACCAGCTATATTTAGAAACAGTCTCCATAAGCAAGGGAATGTACGACAAACTCGAAGACGTCCCAATGCAGGTAGAACGTGGGTACCAAGAGCTCGCCCCATGTGTTCGCCACAGATATGCAACACCTACTCACCCGACCATATACGTCAAGTCACATATGAACCTCTAAGCAACAAATTCATCTCCCGCCCCATCGACGACCTCTCCAGCTCGAGCGAGGGACTATATACACTAGGACTCACCCTGATGCATGCATAAACCAACGCATGAAACTCTAATAAAAGGCAAGGTAGCACGCGATACTCTTACGCCACTCCACGAGTCGCCAAAGTAAAACTCGACCTCACTCGAGTTGCCAAAGTAAATTCGACCTCGCTCGAATCAAGTAAAATTTGACCTCGCTCGAATCAAAAAAATTCGACCTCACTCGAATCAAGTAAATTCGACGTCGCTCGAATCAAGTAGATTCGACCTCTCTCGAATCAAATAAATTTGACCTCGCTCGAATCAAGTAAAATTCGACCCCGCTCGAATCAAGTAAGTTTGACCTAGCTCGAATCAAATAAACTCGACCTCGCTCAAATCAAGTATACTCGACCTCGCTCAAATCAAGTAAATTCGACCTCGCTCGAGTCACCAAAGTAAAACTCGACCTCGCTCGAATCAAGCAAATTTGACTCACTCGAATCAACTAAAATCCATATTCTGCTCAAATAAAGCGAGTTTCTGTCCCGCCAAATTCACGATTTAAAACCAGGGACTCATCACGAGGGAGTCCGAAAACCTTTTTCAAAAACAAAAAGAGCCAGAGATGTACAACCGAAAAAAAGTGAATCTTATTCAAAACTTGCATACATAAAACATTTAACAAGTGGCCAAACATGCCCCCCCAAAAACCAATTACAACGACGAACAACACCTAAGGAAAGAACAAAAAGAACAAGTACCAAAAGACCACAAATTTCACTCTACCGCATCTCCGATGTCGTCCACCCCTCCCCCCAGCACTATCACCATCAGAGAACCCCTTTTCAACCTCAGCACCACCATCGACCTCCGGTGTCACGGGATCATAGCCGCAGGCAAGACGAGCCTCGCGTGACTTCGTGTGAGCATCCTCAAAAGTGGCCTCAGGGATACTTCTCGCCGTCCGCAAATCCTTGTAAATATCTCGTTGGGCCGCATCATGGACCCACATCTCATACAGGCGGTGAGAAACATCAACAGGGGCAGCTTCTTGAGGGGCCTGTGCCAACAGTTGGGCCTTCTCGGCTTTCAGAGCCGCCACTTTGTCACCCAGATTCTAGGCATCCTGCTCGTGCTCTCCCAACGCCCAACGCCCAAACTCTTTAGATTTCTATGCTAGAATTGACAAGGTTCGCCCAACGTGCTCGTCCAAGGGCGACCACAATAGGCAGAGGGACTAACTGTATGGGTCGAAATTTGACCACGTGAGAATGACCCCAAAATGGGACGACAAGAAAGTGATAAGCTGTGATTATGCACACAAGACGCCGTAACGATGAGCGTCACGGCCATAGATGAGGTCAAATCGTCAGAAAGACTTTGCGGCATAGTACGCGCTATAGCGCTTAGGGAGGTCGACCTGAAGCACCGCCAGCAGACTATAGTATACCGGTCAAGGACCATTGGGCAAGGGGGAAACACTTGATATATATATATATATATACGGGGGAAGAGAATGAATCAGGGAGCTGCTTCTTCTTCTCTTAAATCTTTCTCTAGGAGGAACCTCTAGGGGACTTCAGACAAAGTTGATAACTTTGTCCTATATCTTTGTAACCTTTATCATAAAAGCAATAAAGATACATTCAGTAATTGTTAATAGGATATTCTCTCGCTCTTGTTTATCATGTATTGCAGAATGATTGTAAGAGGGTAAGCTTATTATTCTCACTTAAGCATCATCTTTAATCGTGACAACTTCACAAACTTCCCCACTTTTGATTGATCCTATTCAACATCCCCTCGATCTAGAGCTCATTACCTACGGTTAGGATTTACCCTCCATTTTATTCATTAATTCCTTTTAAGAAAAAGGTTAGTACTTTTTTGGTAAAACAATTCGGCACCGTCTGTGGGGACTTCCTAGACAAAGCCTTATTCCCTTTAGATCCACCAAACCAACCAAGAATGAAATCCCTACACGAAACCATAGCTATGCCTTGCTTATGTGCAACGCCTACATCACGCCACGACACAACAGGAACCCTGGAACATCACGAGCGTGAGCCATCACAGTGGAGCTCTGACTTACACATCAAGCGCACCCGTAATCACGCTTCAAGGTTAGCACCTCGCGCATAGTAATCTTACTATATGGAACGATGCATGTTGTACAACTTACTGTAAAAATGCTCTTCATTTGTGCGTTTGTGGTATAACATATGTTATTGTTACCTTGTAAAGTTTGGGACTGAAACAAACTGTGACTCGGACTCGAGGACCTAACATGGGGGGGGGGGGAACCATCTACCCACAGAACGCTCAATCTCAAATAATAATGAGGCGGGATATGAAGCTAACATCGGGTCTAAAGATTGCAACTGGCGAGGGAAATATGACCAATCTCCCTCATTCATCAGCTAACCAGTCAACCAAGGTAACAAATGGTTCCTTATACCTTTAGCTTGTTTTTCCTTTTACAAAAGAGGTGTGAAATGAAGAGCAGGAACGCCCACCACGAGTATATGATTAAAAAACTAGTCGACAACGGTTTTAAATTCCTCCCTACGGCAGCGGGCAAACTGAGGAGAACCCCACACCCTATACTGTAGTGCAAATAATAGACAAACGGCTCAAAACGAACCGGCTATATTGAGAAACAATATCCATAAGCAAGAGACTGTACGAAAAACTCGAAGACGTCCCAATGGAGGTAGAACGTGGGTACCAAGAGCTCGCCCATGTGTTCTCCATAGATATGCAACACCTACTCACCCGGCCATATACGTCAAGTCACATATGAACCTCTAAGCAACGAATTTATCGCCCGTCCCATCGACGACCTCTCCAGGACGAGCGATGAAGGGACTATATACACTGGGACTCACCCCGGTGAATGCATAAACCAACGCATGAAACTCTAATAAAAGGAAAGGTAGCACGCGATACTCTTAGGCCACTCCACGAGTCGCGAAAGTAAAACTTGACCTCGGTCGTGTCGCCAAAGTAAAACTCGACCTTGCTCGAGTCGCCAAAGTAAATTCAACCTCGCTCGAATCAAGTAAAATTTGACCTCGCTCGAATCAATAAAATTCGACCTCACTCAAATCAAGTAAATTCGACCTCGCTCGAATCAAGTAAAATTCGATTCCGCTCGAATCAAGTAAATTCGACCTCGCTCGAATCAAATAAGCTCGACCTCGCTCGAATTAAGTAAATTTTATCTCGCTCGAGTCACCAAAGTAAAACTCGACCTCGATCGAGTCGCCAAAGTAAACCTCGACCTCGCTCGAGTCGTCAAAGTAAATTTGACCTCGCTCGAATCAAGTAAAATTTGACCCCACTCAAATCAAGCAAATTCGACCTCGCTCGAATCAAGTAAATTCGACCTCACTCAAATCAAGTAGATTCGACCTCACTCGAATCAAGTAAAATTTGACCTCGCTCGAATCAAGTAAAATTCGACCCCGCTTGAATCAAGCAAATTCGACCTCGCTCGATTCGAGTAAATTTGACCTCGCTCGAATCAAGTAGATTAGACCTCACTCAAATCAAATAAACTCGACCTTGCTCGAATCAAGTAAAATTTGACCTCGCTCGAATCAAGCAAATTCGACTCACTCGAATCAACTAAAATCCATATTCCGCTCAAATAATGCGAATTTCTGTCCCGCCAAATTCACGATTTAAAAATAGGGACTCATCACGAGGGAGTTCGAAAACCTTTTAAAAAAAAATTAAATCCAGAGACGTACAACCGGAAAAAAAAGTCGATCTTTTTCAAAACTTGGATACATACAGCGTTTAACAAGTGGCCCAAACAGGCCCCCAAAAAACCATTACAGCGACGAACAACACCTAAGGAAAGAATAAGTACCAAAAGACCACAAATTTCACTCTGCCGTATCTCCAATGCCCCCCCGACACTATCACTATCAGAGAACCCCTCTTCAACCTCAACACCACCATCGGCCTACGATGTCGTAGGATCATAGCTGCAGGAATGACGAGCCTCGTGTGCCTTCGTGCGAGCATCCTCAAAAGCGGCCTCAAGAATACTTCTCGCCGTCAACAAATCCTTGTAAATATCTTGTTGGGCCTCAGAATGGACCCGCATCTCATACAGGAGGTGGGGAACAACTACAGGGGCAGCTTCTTAAGGGTCCTGAGCCAACAGTTGGGCCTTCTCGGCTTTCAGAGCCGCCACTTTGTCACCCAGATTCTAGGCATCCCGCTCGAGCTCGCTGATCCGCTCTTCGAGCCTAGCCTTCTTCATCGTGGACGTCCCCCTCTCAGACTTTCTTTCAGATATAAGGACGTGCACACTATCTTCAGCTCATGCGCCCTCGCCGCAGCCGCTACACGGGCACCTACATCCCTCTCTAACTCCACCACCTTTCTTTCCAAGTCGACCACCTTTTCGGTCCATTCGTCCCTCAAACTAGCAAATCTGGCAATATTCTGCTCGAGATTAGCTCGCAAAGATGACACCGTTGCTTGAAGGTCCTCGCACTCAGCTGCGACACCCTTGCCCACCTCGAGCTCCTCGTCTTTGACTCCGATCAAGCCCTCAAGCTCACTACATCTGTGGATATACCACATCAGGCCCTCATCCTTTTTATCCAGTTCCTCCCTAAGAGACCGAGTATCACCACTCGCTCTAAGCTTTATGTGCATCTCTCTGCACCTATTGAGATACCGAAAGTATTTCTCGGCCATCTTCAGAAAGACTTCGGCCCGCATCTCGACCCGACGAGAGCTCTCAATCTCCAATATTTAAGTCTAAAAAAAAGAGAAAGAATCAACGAAAATGAAGGACACAAAGCATAGGAAATAAAGGCAAGACACTCACCCTTAAGGCCATCCCTGCCACGTCGCATGACAAGCCAGAGTCGCTAAGATTCCAAAGAGACATGCTTTCGGTGACGAAACATAAAAGGTCGAATTGCTCCACCAAATCCAATGTGTTCTCTAGAAGATCCGAAGGGATTTTGAGCGCACGGGAAGGACCACCAGCCCTCACATCGACCCTGGTAAAGCCCTCTTCGAACAACCTCATATCCTCAGGATCAATGTACGATTCGGACTCGTAATCACCCCCCACCATGCCCTTCAATCACTCGTCGGCTGGAGAAGAGGTGCGAGCCTGCTGAGACGTGGAGGGCCTACTCTGAATAATTGTGATAGTCGTCGAACTCTCTCCCGGTTTTAGACACCGCTCCTACAGGATCATCCCTTAAGGGCGCATCAATCGAAGCCGTCTCTTCCAACGTTATCCTCCGCCTCTTCGACGGGGCCTCTTTGCCAACTTTATGGGAGGATTCGCCCGCCGGGCGAACAACAGGAGCCAGAGAGTCTGAGCAAGGGATAATCTCAGTACAACCAAATTCGGACGCAGACTCGACCTCTGCAATATCCCGATTCCGGGTACCCTCATCAGCAACTGCCCGAAGTACGGACCTAGTAGAAGAAGTCGATTAACGGAAAGCAAGAGAAGGGGCCCTCTCTCTTCTCTCCCCTATCTGACCTATCGATATGACATACAACCTAATGTAAACACAAGGCAGAGAAAAACACAGGGCGAAGGGAAAATGACTAAGGCCAAGACAAGGCGATTTGCCGGCAAAAGGTTTACACCCAAACCTTTTGTGGATACGTGCCCATTCGTGAATTCCCATCGTGTAAGGGAGAGCCGAGCTCACCCACCCATGAATATCCCTAACTTGCAGAGGTGGTATCCTCTCGGCTGCAACAAAACAAATAAAACGAATAAACAACAAACAACAATAGTAAATCGACGAGATCACAAGATATAAACAACCAATCAGTGTTGTAAAGAAGGAAAGGTGAAAAAAACCTTACGGGCAAAATTCCACATTTTGGGGAACCCGGTGGGGTTAGAAACCACATGTTCTGGGGATGAAGGATGCATCATGTGCTGAAGGGTAACCCACGATTGGCCAGCTCCGCATACTTGTTGAGCATAAAGAAAAGTTTGTAAATGTATGGGGTGAGCTGAGCCGGGCACACCTCGTAGAAGCGGCAGAAGTTCGTCGCCAATAAGGGAAGGGGAAACGTGTACCCTTTTATTATTGGGTACACATAGAACGCGCAGTACCCTAGGCGATGTATGTGAACTATATCATCTCCCGCCGAAACGAGTTCGATATGTTCAAGGATTCTCCATTTGACTTTGAATGTCGCGAGCGTCGGAGCATCCATTGTGCAAAGCACCGGTTCAGGCTCATATTCAGCAGCGTTGTTGAAATCTGTTTGTGGCTTCCCCGGGCGGGGCACCACCTCATCTACCGTCGAAAAACTATCGTCTTCTGCCAAACCCGTCCCCTCATCAAGGGAAGGCACGACATTTTTTAGCATCGGAGCATCGGTGACTTGGTCAAGATTAGAAGAGGTACTAGCCATCGTTTCAAATGAATACACAGATCGTGGATATAAAAAAAAGAAGGGTATTAGTCACAAGGGTCTTCAGCGCTTTAAGAAGTGTAAACGGGGAGGGAAGAGCAAATGCTTTCAAAGATCTTCCTGAGAACGATTTAAGTAATTCTATATTCGAATGAGAGTTTCCTATTTATAGGGACATAAAAATGCCAGTTTGAGAAAAGAAGCGCTGCCTTTTTCAAAAAGAGTAACGGGAGAGGCACATGAAATGATGCGATACTCAACGAACATGTGCCATAATGACATCTGATGAATTTAATGTCATTTCAACTGACAAACTGGTCTGACGACTCTCTCGGAACGTCACATCATCACCTCTCATAGAAGTGCTCGCCCATCGCCCAAAACGCTCAGATTACTATGCTAGAATTGACGAGGTTCGCCCACTGTGCTCGTCCAAGGGCGACCACAATAGGCGAATGGAATAACTGTATGGGTCGAAATCTGACCACGTGAGAACGACCCCAAAAGGGGACGACAAGAAAGTGATTAATCCGTGATTATGCACACAAGATGCCGTAACGATGAGCGTCACGGCCATGGCCGAGGTCGAATCTTCAGAAAGTCTTTGCGGCATAGTACGCGCTATAGCGCTTAGGGAGGTCGACCTGAAGCACCGACAACAGACTATAGTATACCGATCAAGGACCGTTGGGCAAGGGGGCAACACTTGATATATATACGGGGGAAGATAATGAATCAGGGGGGCTGCTTCTTCTTCTCTTAAATATTTCTCTAGGAGGAACCTCTAGGAGACTTGAGACAAAGTTTATAACTTTATCCTAAATCTTTGTAACCTTCATCGTGAAATCAATAAAGATACATTTATTAATTGTTAATAGGATATTTGCTCGCTCTTCTCTATCATGTGTTATCGAATGATTGTAAAAGGGTAAGCTTATTATTCTCACTTAAACATCTTCTTTAATCGTGGAAACTTCACAAAATTCCCCACTTCTAATCGATCTCATTCAACATCTCCTCGATCTAGAGCTTTTTACCTTTGGTTAGTATTTACCCTCTATTTTATTCATTAATTCGTTTTAAGAAAAAGGTTAGTACTTTTTCTGTAAAACAGTGTGTTGTCAGCTCCAATTTCAAGACCAAGAAGACTTCATCTATCCCGGTCGTTGCGAGCTAGTGTCGAGATATATATGCTCGATACCTTAGAGCTATATCGACAAAGTAAATGAGGACTGCAACAGGCAGAATAAAGAGGCTGCGATACCGGCCCTAGAGGAGGCTATTACCACCCATATGGAAGAGTACTTGAGTGTTTACACTTATCCTTTCACATTGGATCCTCTTGACCCAATCATCATGGACTTGTTCAAGAAGTACCAGGTGACCCTCGGTCAGATTCACCCCTCCTTTTGGGGAATCGTCATATTGCTCTAATTTTTCACGAGCAAAGTCGACGGTACTCCCTTTCACCCTTGACCACCTCATCAGGTTATGTAGCCCTCGTCTTTACCGAGGTGGGTTAATAAAGATACAACGTTGAGCCACCAAAGTCTTCATCTCCAGTATAAACGAGGACAAGGACCGAGGCTAGATGGGTCGATTCGTTAGGTTGAAACGTAAGTATGATCCTCTTCTATTTGTCTACTTGGGTTCTCTGCTTTACTGACGTTATTGTTTTATGTAGTCACTGCCTGGATTCCCGGTTCCATCCCTGACCTTAAGAGTTGGGTCAGGGACCTAGTCTCGACATCGACGAATTCTGAATGCGCATGGCGTAACTTATCAAAGGGCCGATGGGAAGCCAAAAATCATGGTAATCCCCTTTGATGCATTTCGATGATTTCATTCAAACGTTTTCCCATACTTACTCAATATCCTTTCATAAGGCCTCAGCAAAGATGCTGTTATGAGTCCCCCATCCGGTAAGGAAGAGACTTCGATCCCGGGCGCGAAACCGACGAAGGAGAAAAAGAGAAAGATGACCTCATCTTTTGAGGATCCAGAATCCAAGAAAAAGGCGGCTCGTAGCCGAAGAAGGACATCGTCCCCTTGCCTGCTGAGTCAATCAAAAACCTAAGGGAGGAGGAGGAAGGCTACGTACTGGTGGCCCAAGTGAGGATGAACATCAAGGTCACAAAGGCCATTGAGTCGGTGAAGGTTTCAAAAACTCCCCCTTGAGATGAGGGGGCCTTGGAAAAAGACTTAGGAGAAGTACCTGAGTCGTCGAAGATTGAATATGCCCCCACCGTAGTGAGAAAACGGTGGGTGCAGCTGTGGGGGATGGTCTCGAGGCCCCTCGAGACGGAGAGAATTCCCCAAGTGAACCACTTGGGGCAATAGAAATTGGAGGCTCCCTGTCGCTCCCTTCGTTCTCTGAGGAGATGATTCAGGAGGCTCGGGCCTTGAAGACCCCCTCCATAGAAGGAGCCCACGGAAGGGATGACCCCTTCCGTGATTGCTTTACTAGGGTAGAGGATGCTACCGACCTGAGTGACTTGGAGGTTTCAAGGAAGGACTTAGGCGAAGCATCAAATCTCTTCAACGAAGCACAAAAGCTTTGAATCGGGTAAGCCTTAACTTCCCTTATGAATATCGTACTTGTGTTGTTCTTCTTTGTCTAACTTCTTACTTTTATCTGTGCAGGCCTCGATGCTTCATCATGAAGCATTTTCTAGGTCTCGAGTTGAGCTGAGTTGGTATGAGGCCGACATTCAAAGGCTTACCTAGGAGACAAATTCCCTCAATCTTCTCAATGGGAAAAAAGAAGAAGAGATCAAGGACCTCCGAGCAAAGTTGGTCATGGCTCATAAAGAACAGACCAGCCTGATTGAGCAGGTAATGAAAATCTTATAAGCTCATGGCATCGGTTTGGGAACGATGGATAACACTTCAATCTCACGGGTTTAGCAGGAGATCAAGAGGATCGAGCAATTTCATGAAAATGTCAATATGATGAAAGCGGAGACCTCGGGATGGAAACTAAATATGGACCCCTTGCCTCAGGGAAGGAGGCTACCCGAGACTAGTTGTCATCAACTGAAAGTCAGTTTCAGGTCATGAAGGAAAAGAACTTGGCACATGCCAAGAAAATAGAGGAGCTCGAGGCTCGGTTGGTCGCTGCACTTGCAAAGGCCATAGGCTAAAAAAGCTAAGGTCGATGCGGAGGCGATCATAAACGTCTACTGGTTCGATGCTAAAGTTGCTCAAGCCCAATCAAGAGAGACTGCTGAGACCACTAAAACTCGAGCACACTGGGTTGCCGAACTCGCCAAGTGTCAATCTCTGAGGGAAACCCTCGAGGAGATCCATTCCCGAGGTTTCGATCTCAATGATGAGATAGAAATGGTCAAAGGGCTCGAAGAAGCTGCCCCTGAGGAAAACTAGTAACCTTAGGATTTTTAACTTTTGTTCTTTTGCATAGGATCATGACCGGACCTTGTAAACATTCTCATATATATATATATATATCTTCCCTTTTTAGACTTGTCTTTATTTTATTTTCTGCCTTGTGAAAATTTTGTTTCATTCAATGCCTTATGAAAATTTAGTTTATAAGTTCGAAGCTCAGGCAATTTGATCGAAGTCGGACTAGTGTAGTCTTTACAATCGAGTGAGTAATTGCTCGAACTCAAAGTGGGGTGACCCTTAGGTATCAGTTGAGTGAGGATGATTTATTGAGCTCAAAAATAAAATGGCCCTTAGGCTCTTGAATTAGTCCGATATGGCTTTAAAAAAGAATGATTTTTTCCCTTTTCGGCTTAAAGAGTTAATCATATAAAAATTTGTTATGCCTTAGCATGAGATAAATTTGTACCCATTAGGGTTTCCGAGGGTTGGTGTTATCGGAACCCTTTGTTTCGTTATGCCTTAGAATGAAATAAAATTGTTCGAGAGTTCGAACAATTCGGTACCCCTTAGGGTTTTCGAGGGTAGATGTTATCAAAACCCTTTGTAATTTTGACGAGGGTAGCCTTTTTAACCGGTTTTGTGAAAATATTCGAAGGCTTGTTTTATTACGGAATTCGGATGTCTCCGAACCGTGTTAATTTGGTCGTAGCTTTTAGCTTGGGATTTGCCTCTTGGGATTATCCTTTAGCTTGTTCGAAGTGTCAGTCGCCGAGTGGGGTGGCCATGGCCTACAAAATCGAGAGTTGTCTTTTTAAGGTCTTACGATCTCGAGGCTTAGTAATTCTATTACGTCGATTTTTCAGACGGCAGTCCCCCAGTGTGGGTTAGTTGTTTGAACGTTAATTGTGATTGTCCCTTAAGCCTGTTTCCACAATAGATCAAAACTATGAAATTGTAAAGTAAAAATTTCTCTAAGGCATGAAATATTTGGCATGGAAAAATACTTCACTCAGTAGATTATACATGCGTACATGTTGCCATTAGGGCTTGAGTAATCTCCATGGGCACAGTTCGTTAGACCGTTTGGCCCTTACATAGAAAATTTACCTATCGAGACCCCGGTGACACAAAGTACTTTCCTTGTAACAGAGTTGACATTCGAGGGTGATGCCCCCCAGTATTCGAGGTTGATTGTAAAGAAGCCTCGAATAGTGTTGATTTTCTCTAAGTTAGCACAAACGATGGTTCCCTCATTCAAAACCTTACCGGAAAACCCATTTAGGACAAACACCGATCGAAGGGAAAAAGAGTGCAACGCGTGCATTCAGACCTATGGACTTTGTGTTGAAGAATCCCTCGATGTCTTTGATTGAACACCTGCAATTAGTTAGTATAAAATACAAATTAAATAGAGAAGGTCGTACCTTAGCAGTAATATCATTTTAGGAGTGATATGTTCCAATTGTTTGGTAATTGCTCGTCGTTCATCGTGGCAAGTTTGTACGATCCTTTTCCGACGATATCGAGGACCTGATATGGTCTCTCCTAGTTTGTGACAAGTTTTCCTTCGTTTGGGTTTCGAATATTGAGGGTGAATTTTCTCACAACTAAGTCCCCGATTTTAAAGTGTCAAAGATTGTCTCTTCGATTGTAATACCTTTCGATCTGTTGTTTCTGTACGGTTATTCGAGCGAGGGCGACTTCCCTTCTTTATTATAGAAATTCGAGGCTTGTATTCATAGACTTGTGATTTGACTCTTCCATTGCATACCGAAACCTGAAGCTAGGTTCCCTGACTTCGACGGGGATCAGAGCTTCGGCACCATAAACTAACAAGAATGATGTTGCCCCTACTGGATTTTGACGTTGTACTGTACGCTCGAAGGACCTCGGGAAATATTTATCTCCATTTTCCTTTAACGTCGGTCAATATTTTATTTAGATTTTGAATGATGTCTTATTTGTCGATTTCGCCTGTCCGTTCCCACTAGGATGATGTGGCGTTGATAGAATTCATTTTATCTTGTGATCTTCGAGAAACTATGTCACTTTCCTGCCGACGAATTGTTTCCCATTGTCGCATATGATCTCGGCAGGCATCCTGAATCAACATATAATGTGGTCCCAGATGAAGCCTATGACTTCTTTTTCTCTGACTTTCTCGAAGGCTTGTCCTTCAACCCACTTAGAGAAATAGTCAGTCATTAACAAAATGAATAGAGCTTTACTTGGGGCCGAGGGGAGAGGGCCGGCGATATCCATTACCCATTTCATGAACGGCGATGGGGATAATACTGAGTGGAGTTGCTCCCTGGGTTGGTGAATCATTGGCGCATACCTTTGACATTTGTCGCACTTTCGAACAAACGCTTTTGTATCCTTTTCCATATCAACCTAATAGTATCCTGCTCTGACGACTTTGTGAACCAATGACTCGGCACCAGAATGATTTCCGCAAGTGCCTTCGTGAACTTCTCGTAGGGTGCAGTGGGTATCTCTTGGACCCAAACATATTACCAACGGTCCATCGAACATCGTTCTATACAGTGTTCCGTCCTCATCCAATGTGAACCGTGCGGCCTTCGTGCGTAGAGACCTCGATTCCTTAGGATCCGATGGAAGCTTGCCATTCTTTAGGTATTCAATATACTTATTCCTCTAATCCCAGTTCAGACTTATGGAGTTTATTTCAGCATGGTCTTCTTTGATTACTGACTTCGAAAGTTGTACGACAATCCCCGAGCTAAGCTAGTCATCTTCGACCGATGACCCCAAATTTGCAAGAGCATCAACCTCGCTATTTTTCTCTCGAGGTACGTGATGTAGGGTCCATTCTTTAAATCGATGCAGAGCCACCTGTCCAAGTACCTCTGCATTCGATCTTCTTGAACCTCGAAATTTCTGTTGACTTGGTTTTCCACAAGTAGGGATTCACATTTGGCCTCGATGGCCTCTGCTCCCAAACTCTTAGCTAGCTCGAGACCTGCAATCATGGACTCCTACTCGGCCTCATTGTTAGTTAACCCGGGAGTTTTGATAGATTGTCTAATTGTATTACCTGTGGGCGGCTTCAAAATGATGCCTATCCTGGACCCCTTCACATTCGAAGTGCCGTCTGTGAAGAGGGTCCACATCTCCGATGATGTACCCATTTTTAATAATAGTTCCTTTTTGACCTCGGGTATGAGGGCTGGTGTAAAGTTGGCCATGAAGTCTGCCAAGATTTGAGACTTAGTGGTTGTTCGGGGTTGATACTTGATATCGTACCCGCTGATCTCGACGGCCCATTTGGCTAATCAGCCCAAGAGTTCGGGCTTATGCAAAATATTGCGAAGGGGATAGGTAGTCACCACACAAATTGGGTGACATTGAAAATATGGTTTTAGTTTTCTAGAGGCGCTTTTTAGAGCAAGCGCTAATTTTTCTAAGTGTGGGTACCAGGTCTCGACCTCACCTAAGGTTCTACTAACATAGTAAATAGGAAATTGCGTACATTGCTCTTCTCGAATTAGGACCCCACTTACCGCGATTTCCGATACTGCTAAGTATAAGTAGAGTTGCTCGTCCGCTTTCGGAGTATGAAGCAGTGGCGGGCTCGAGAGGTACAATTTTAGTTCTTCCAATGCTTGTTGGCATTCTGGGGTCCATGCAAAATTGTTCTTCTTTTTAAGCAGTTGGAAGAACCGATGACTTCTATCTGAGGACCTCGAAAAGAATCGGCCTAGGGTGGCTATGCGCCCTGTTAACCTGTGTGCGACCTTAACATTATCTACGGCCGTGATGTATTCCATTGCCTTGATTTTATCGGGGTAGATCTCGATCCCCCGATTTGATACAATAAAGCCGAGGAACTTGACCGAGCAGAACCCGAATGCACAGTTCTCCGGGTTGAGCTTTGTGTTGTACTTCCTTAGTATGTCGAAGGTCTCCTACAAATGTTTCAAATGGCCCTCTGCTCGTAGAGACTTAACTAGCATATCATCTATACAAACCTCCATTGATTTACCTATTTGTTCTTCGAACATTCATTTTACTAGGCGTTGATAAGTAGCAGCAGCATTTTTTAGTCCAAACGGCATTACGTTATAACAATAGGTGTCGTATTTAGTTGAACAAGGTCTTTTCCTGATCCTACGGGTTCATTTGTATTTGATCGTACCCGGAGTAGGCATCGATAAAACTAAGGATCTTGTGGCCGACCATGGCATCGATCATGCGATCGATATTCGGCAAAGGAAAGGAATCTTTCGGTCATGCTTTGTTTAAATCCTTATAGTCTACTCAACTATGTTTTCTAACCATTCGGGATATTTTACTTCCCGAATGGATCCTATTTTGAGAATTTTAGTTACCTCGTCCTTGATGAATGCATGTTTTACCTCGGACTGGGGCCTTTTCTTTTGTTTTACTGGGCGAGACTTCGGGTCCAAGCTCTATCGATGTGTAGTGATCTCCGGTGGGATCCCTATCATATCTAGGTGGGACCAAGCAAGACAATCCATGTTATCTAAAATAAATTGAATAAGTTTTTTCCTTAGCTCGGGAGTTAATCCCGTGCACAGGTATACCTTTCGTTCGATAGGTATTCGACGAGAATGACTTATTCCAGCTCTTCGACTGTCGATTTGGTGGCGTCGGAATCCTCAGGAATTATGAAGGATCGAGGGATCCAGTAGTCATTGTCCTCGTATGTTCCCTGCTTCTTCGACTGAGCCGAGGATGGTGCTTGTGGTTGCTATTTACCATCCTGTTTTTCTTTGGATTCCGATCCCTTTGTTAATGAGAGTGTCGATACCGGTATCACTTCATCTGCCGCGAGCATCTCTTTGGCGTCATGCTGCTCCCCATACACTATTTTTACTCCCTCCGGTGTTGGGAACTTGAGAACTTGGTGAAGAGTTGAAGGGACCGCCCTCATGTTTTGAATCCAGGGTCTCCCGAGCAGGGCGTTGTATCTCATGTCGCCCTCTATCACATGGAACTTTGTTTCTTGAATGGTTCCGGCTATGTTTACTGGAAATATGATTTCACCCTTAGTGGTTTCACTCGCCATGTTGAAACTATTGAGAACTTGAGCTGCGGGCACGATTTGATCCTGTAGGTTGAGCTGCTCCACGACCCTCGATCGAATAATATTGGCCGATCTTCCTGGATCAATTATAACATGTTCAACTTGAATTTTATTCATAAGGATAGAGATTACCAATGCATCATTGTGGGGTTGTGATCCCCTATGCTTCCTCGTCGTTGAACAACAAGGTGCCTTCTGATACATAGTCTCGATTTCATTTTTCCCTCGTGATCGACACATTGGTGCGTTTGAAAATGGACCCTTGTGGAATATCGACCCCACCAACGATCATGTGAATCACGTGATGTGGTTCTTCCTGCTCCTTTTTCTTGTTTGCATCCTTGTCTCAAAAGTGATTTTTAGCTCAGCCACTCAAGAATGCTCGAAGGTGACCCTCGTTGAATAGACGGGCCACCTCCTCCTTTAGCTATCAGCAGTCTTAGGTTCTATGACCATGGGTACAATGGTATTTGCATATTTGATTAGGGTTCCTTTTATCTGGATCGGTCTGTAGGGGTCTAGGCCATATAGTATCCTTGATCCATCCAATGGATGATACAATACCCGATGCATCGATGCTAAAGTTGTATTATGATAGTCGTGGTGCTTTTGTGGGCTCGACAAGCCACTTTTACTCATGAGACCTCGGGAGCTTTGCCCTTTATCATTCCTTCGATCATTTCGAATGGGATTACATCTTGGGCCATTATTTCTACGATCTGCGTTGTATGGTTGATATCGATCTCTGTTTGATCGAGGTTCTCTATCGATGTCCCTTTGAATTCTGCCGACGGGCCTATTTGGGTAAACGAAACTGGAAGGGGTCCCCAATTGATCATCCTCGACCCTGATCTTTGACTAGTATCGATTATGTACATCGCCCAATGTAACAACCCGACCGTTCATTTTGAGCTCTAGCACGTTGTTCAACGATTTGAGGCCATGATCAGCTTCATTTCAGGTATTGTGACTTGTACGCATGGTCGGAATTGAAATTCGGGAAGTTCGGGTGGATTTGGAAAGAAAAATTCTCATTTCGGAAGCCTTAAGTTGGAAGAATCAACTAAGATTGGAATTTTGAGTAAACAACCTCCGAATCAGGATTTGAAGGTTCAAGCAGGTTCGTATGATGATTTCGGACTTAGGCGTATGTTCGGATCGGGAGTCGGATAACCCAGGAGCGTTTCGACGCATATTATGGAAGATAGGATTTTAGAAGAATTTCATAAATTTGGGTTGAAAAGCATTTCAATGCTATAGATGTCCCTTTGGGATTCCGAGCCTGGGAATAGCTCCATATGGTGATTCTAGAGTTGGGAGCGCGATCGGAAGTGAATTCAGATGTCCGTAGGTCATTTTGAAGTCATTTGGCTAAAGATAGGAATTTGAAGGTTTTTGAGAAATCTGACCAGAATTGGAAATTTTGATATCGGGGTCAGAATGCGATTTCGGAAGTTGGAGAAGGTCCGTAATGTCGAATATGACTTGTGGGAAATATTTGTGTTCAATCGGACGTGATTTGATAGGTTTCGACATCGAATGTAGAAGTTTGAAATTTCAAAGTTCATAAACTTTTGATTGGAGCGCGATTCGTGGTTTCTCCATTATTTGATGTGATTTTAGGCCTCGAGCAAGTCCGTGGGATGTTATGAGACTGAGTCATGTGATTGGACAGGGTCCCGGGGGTGTGTTTCGGGGTAGTTTTGGATCATTTCGGACTGTTTTGAGATGGCTGATGCTGGTGTCTGGTGTTTGTTTTTCGCATTCGCGAGGATCCCTTTGCTTTCGCGAAGAAGAAATTGGCATCAGGGACTTTGCTCTTTGCGTTCGCGAATAGTGCCTCGCGTTCGTGAAGAAGAAATATATCTGCTGCGCATGTCTGACTTCGGAGGCTCATATCTCACAATATATAAGGAATTTTGAGATGATGTAATATGAAAGTTGTAGCCCTTTGTGTCTAGTTTCTAGAAAAGTAAACCATCTAGCATTTGGATTTGTGTACAAAGAGATATGGCTGTTACGCTACTGGGTGTCCAGGAAGATGAAGAAGAAATTGGTGTTGCACAGGGCTGACCTTGGGAAGCTTATATCTCGAAATCTATAAGGAATTGGGAGATGACCAAAACATGCAAGTGGTATCTCTTGGAGTCTAGTTTTCATAACATTAAACCATTTTTCATTTGGAGTTTTGTGAAAAAGGTTATGACCATCCTACTAGAGGCTGTCTGAGAAGCGTTTGGAATTTGCCTTTCGAGATTTTTGTTCTTTCCGAACGCGAAGAAGACTTGCCCGACAGTGTTTAAGTTTGCAAAAAATGGGTTAGGCTCATTTCATCTCATTTCCTCCATGGGAGACGACCTAGGGGCGATTTTGGAGCTCCATTTTCATCATCTATGTCAAGACAAGTGATTCCCACCTATTTCAAGTTAAGTACTTGGATTATATATATATATTAACATGGAAATTCATGTAATATTAGTGAAAACTTGTGATTTTGGTAGAAAACTAGAATTGGTAGTTTTGAATTTTGACCATGAATTAGAGCATGAAAATTAGAGTAAATTATATATTTGAGTTAGTAAGGCCATGGGTAGAGTTTATCTTCGAGAAATTTTGGAATCTGGGAACGTGGGCCCAAGGGCATTTTGGTCAATTCCCGAGCGGAGTTGGGAATTTATATAATTTGAATTGTTAAAAAGTATTAGAGTATATTTGCATTAGTTTACCGTTATTTGGCTAGTTTCGGAGCGTTGTGCAACGATTTGAGTCATCGGAAGGGCTTGGAAGTCGGTTATGGAATTTCGGAGCGAGGTAAGTCTCCTTTCTAACATTGTGAGGAGGAAATTGTCCCCGTAGGTGAACTAATTAATTATGTGCTACTATTTTCGGGGGCTACGTACGCACGAGGTGACGGGAGTCCGTGCGTAGCTACTAATATGCTATGTCCGGGTAGTCTAGGACCCACTAGCATGCTTTACTTGTTGTACTTGTGACCTTGTCAATAAAATATCAGGTGATGCTGACAATTAGTAATTAAATCTCTAAGAAAGATAAAGTCTACTTTTCTTAATCATCTAGAAGGAGAATTGATTCTTCCTTGGATAATTGTGTTTCGGATAAATCTATAACGTTTAAAACCTTGTCGAAATTGGCAAGTAATTCCCCAAAATGGCTTTAAATACTATTTTCATTTTCATTAAAAGGAGAATTCTATCACTTCAATGAATATCTAATTTTCCTGATAAAAATGTGGTTTATTTGTGTGAATATGTGTAACTATGGGTGCCTGAGTCGCATGTTTGATTCGCGAGCAGGATGACCTTGTTATTTATGTATGACTGCGTAGCATGATCTATTCGCGAGCGGGGTAGATAGATGCACCTATGGTTCGAGCCGTTCGACCCTCGGCAGTGCACATTTTATTATTGTTGGTCCGCGCCGTTCGACCCTCGGCATTTCTTGCGCATGATAATTGCTGCGTATTTTTGTAATTATTACCTGTTTACTGGCCTATGAAGTTTTAAATTGCCAAGTGAAATGACGAACACTTAAAGTGTTAAATGTGAAAGAAGTTGATATTACTTATCCCTGATTTTATTAGATTGCCTATGATATTACCGCTTAGTGTCTCACTTGACTATACTAAATTGACTTCTAGCAAGTGTCTAGTTCGACCTCTCGTCACTACCTCTCTGAGGTTAGGATGGATACTTACTGAGTACACGCTATTTTCGTACTCATGCTACACTTGCTGTGCATTTTTATTGCACAAGTACTTTCACATCGACGTGGCCGGCTTGGAGACTTAGGCGAGTTCCATCATCCTGAGGCGATCCGCAGCTAACAGAGTCTCTCTCAAATGTATTTATTTTTATTTTAAATTCCTTGTCCAGTTGTATTTCAGACACGCATTGTAGTATCTGTTTAATTCTTAGAAATTTGCTCATGCACTTGTGACACCAGGTTCTAGGATGTGTTTGGGATGTATTTTATTAAAATGGAATATTAGACTATCGTATTTACTTAGCGGATTTTATTCAGTTATTATGTAATAAAGTGAAAGGTAATGATTTCAAAAATGCTAAAACATGAAATTTAACTTAACCATTTAATGATTGGCTTGCCTGACAGTGGTGTTCGGCGCCATCACGACCTTATGGATTTTGGGTCGTGACACCCAAAGCCACCGCTGGACATTCAATTAAATTCTATTTTAGCTGTTGTGATGCCACTGAACTTTGTTCGCTCAAACCTTGAGTAAAAGCTTGAACATCCCAATCATCTGTGACTGGGGGTAGGTCCATGCGTTCCGTCTTGAACCGAGATATGAATTCCCTTAACATTTTGTTGTCCTTTTGTTTCACTTTGAAGAGGTCCGACTTCCTAGTCTCAACCTTTATTGCTCCGGCGTGTGCCTTCACAAAGGAATCTGCAAGCATGGCGAAGGAATCGATGGAATTGGGCGGCAAATTGTGGTACCATATCATCGCCCCTTTCGATAAAGTTTCTCCAAACTTTATCAGTAGAACAAATTCAATCTCATCATCTTCTAAGTCATTCCCCTTTATTGCGCATGTGTAAGAAGTGACATGATCATTGGGGTCGGTGGTCCCATTGTATTTGGGAATTTCTGGCATGCAGAATGTTTTGGGGATAGACTTCGGAGCCGCACTAGAGGGAAAGTCTTCTACATGAACTTCTTCGAATCCAAATCTTTAGAATCGGTGGTTCCCCCGATATTTGGTCAATCCGGGAGTGGTATGTTCTTACTTTTTCGCCATTTGCCTCGATTTTCTTTTCTTCTGATTCAATCTTTTTAGTGATCTCCTCGAGCATTTTCATAATGGCAGGTCAGTCCCCGATTCATTGGCGTTCGATCTCTCCGGTACATGTTCCGCCGTGTGAACAACTTCTAGTTTGGGTTCTGGTTCGATCCCACTTGGTGCTCGGTGCTGGTTTTGTAGTTGCTCTATAGCAGCTTGTTGAGCCTGTAGCATTTCAAATATCAATTGGTGGATGACTTCATCGTCTTCTCCGCCTTGTGTACCTCGACCACCTGATCGAACTTCTCTGCGTATGCTACCTTCAGGATCAACGCCCAGATTTGCATTTAGGGAGACATGTGAACTGACATCGACGAAATTTGCAATTGGTACTCCCTTGAGGCTAGCCTGAGGCACTTCGATCACTGGGGCGACTACATTGTTGTTTTCTCCATGAGAACCGTGGTCGTTGTCGGTGTGAGTGGGTACTGCTTGTGAGTTTGACATGTTGGTACTGAAATCAAAATCACTTACAAGAACAAGCGTAAAGTAGTGTGTGTTATGAGAATTAATACCAGGCAATCACGATTATCCTTAGCCCCACGGTGGGAGTCAAACTGTTTACCCTTAAAATTGGATAATGTATTGGTAAAAAAACAAATATTACACGTGGATTTAATTGAGTAGTTGATATGGCAAGACACGTGGATCACTAGAAATTCGGCAGCTGTTGAGGTACATTGAAAGAGATATGAGTCTTAATAGATACGAGACAATTACTCACGAGATGATAAGAAACGGATGTTTGAGCCTCTTTAATGATTTTAAGAGGCACCGGTGGAATGAACCGAGACAAGGAAGGGGCAGATTCATAAATCTTCAATTAATGAGCACAAACGTTACATAATCTTCACGAAAAAGTTACGATTACCAATTATAACGTTTCATTAATGTTATTCATGCTCATTATGGCTCAATAATTAAAGGAAATAGACGTTGTACTTGAAGGTCCCTATATAAGGGAAAGAAATATTATATGTACAGACACGTTTTGATTATTATTGGAATATACTTATTTTCTTGTGCTTTCTACTGATTACTTTGCCATTTTCTCACGACCTGAATTACCCCTGTTGTTTTAGACGTCAATACCACACAAGAATATAGGTTAAATGTGTGGTACCCAATTTTTCGAGAGTTGTCTCACAAGAAGATCCTGGTTCTTCTTTGTGTTCCAACTTCTACTGGTGCGAAATAATAAAAGCAGTAAAGTAAAAACATAGAGATTTTTACGTGGAAAACACCTGGCTCAAAAGGTGAAAAAACCACGACCTACTCCTCAGTTGGATTGGCTCAAACTTTTCACTAAAAACTCTGAGCCAAAACGGACTTACAAAATAAACTCTTTTGTAATCCTAGGACCAACTCTAATCACTTTGTATCAACTAGCCTCTAGCTAATTTCTACAAGATTCAAGTTAACTCTAACTTGAACAATGTGTACCTATTACAATTTGCTTCTAAGAAAGCTGATAAGATACAATATTGAAACACCTACTACAATAAACTAGACTCAATACATCAACGATGAAACTGGTTCTTCTAGCTGATCTGTAGCCTTTGTATCGCACACTAAATCTGCTTGCAAAATAATTGGGAATTTTGCTTTCAGATCTTGATTCACTTCTGTACTTGTGTGTCTCTTTTTCCAGCAGAAATACTTCAAGTATTTATAGAGTCAGTAGTTGAGTTTGTCAATCAATTCTAGTTCGACTCTTCCTGGGAGAAAGAATTCGAATTAAACTCAACTTCCTTCCTTTGTTACTTCTCCTTGCTGAATTCAACTTTTATTCTCCCATCCGTTTGCAACCTTTTTCACATTAGGAGACAATCTCTTGGTTCATTGATACTTCACAATCACAAATATATCCTATGCATATACGGTTCATGTGCCAGTTATTCAGTTCCAAGATGTGTGCTCTGATGGACCTGGTTCAACTGGTCAGCCTTTGTCAATCTTCAAAACTATGCAGTGACATGGGTCAACAAATTCCCCCTTTTTGATGATGACAAACTCTGTGCTTAATCATGTATACGCTTCAAACACTTTGTATGGTTTAAGCATTAATCATTGAGAAACTAGGTTCATTAGGTTAATAAATATCACAAAAAAATTCAGCACATATCTTCCCCCTTTTGGCATCATCGAAAAGTTTGCAAAATGATACACTTACCAGATTTATTAATTATTACTCATGGCCATTGAGGCAACTGCAGGTGCAAAGCATGATTAATCAACACGAGAAGCCAATAAATGTAAGCTAAATAAGAAATTGAGACAAGTTAATAACTGGAAGCAAAATTCATTGATTAGTAACGATTATCAACCACCATACAATTAAAAACAAAATCAATCAAAACCATGAGCAAAAACAGAACAGAGTAAAAAGACAACAGAAACAAGTCCAAAAAGACAGAAACACGTCCCGAACTGGGCACTTGAATGGTTATGGGGAAGCTCTGGACAACCTAAGGATGGGAAGGTGCAGAGGAGGTTGTGGTCTTGGATTGTAGGAGAGAAAGCATCTGCTTAAGAACACCCTCGTTCTTTTCTTTCTCCTTTGCTAATTCAACCCTGAGAGCATCCCGCTCAACTTCAACCTCAATCACACGAGACTTCAAATGAAGGATCTACATATCCTTGATCTCGCTTTCCTGCACCAGAGTTCTTACTTTGCTGTTGACTGGCTGCTTCCTAGATGAACCAGGTTCATCTGCAAGAACATTGACAATGTAATCACATGACATCAAAGTTTCCTTCCCAAAATAATCCTTGGCAGTCTCCATTTCAGCCTTCTTCATTGGAACCCCAAAATGAGCAAGCACAACTGTCAGAATAAATCCATATGGGATCGCATGTGCTTTTGTTCCATTCATAACTCTGTCCAAGAGTTGGATGATGAAAGCAGGCCAATTGATTTGCTTTCCCCTGTACAAGCATTCCATCAAGGTCAGATCCATATAGTTGGCAATGTGCATTCTTTCTTGTCTGGGCAGTAGGAACTTGATGACGAACTCGAAGAATAGCTTGTGTTCTGGATTTATTTCACTCTTGTAGACCGGCCTGGGTTCAGTCTCCTTCTCATTATCACTGAAGAACCTGGTGATGTTAATTGCTGAGGCCATTCCATCTAGACAATGCCATATTTTCCTTGTGTAATCCTCATATCCCTCAGCTGGTATGTTTAGAATAACACCCAGTTCTTTAGCATCAAAGGAAACTTCAATTCCTTTTACCATTGATGTGACCCTACCGTCCTTGACAATAGCATTTCCCGTGAATTATACCAACTTAGCTCTTGCCAGCCTGCCTTCCATACGAAGGACCATGTCCTTCTATCCCTGCACATCCAGAGTGTCCTGTAGATATCTCATTCCAGGATCCTCTAGATCCTTCATCATCTTACCCTTCAGAATTGTTCTTTTTCCAAACATGGTAACTCTGTCAGTCACCTCTCCTATTTCCTTCTCCTCCTCTCCACTCCAGTCTGCATCATCATCCTCTTTCTCAACAATTTTCACTTTCTTTGGCTTGGCCCTGATCCTCTTAACAGATCTTGTGGGTGTGACTGACATTCTATCTGACTTCTTTGAAGAAATCTTAGCCTTTGTGGGTTTTGGTGTCTCAGCCACAACTGGAGCAGGCTGCTCCTCTTATTGGACCAGTTCCAACGTCTCATCTTCAATCTCAATGGCCTCAACAGGCTCTCCAACTTTCACTTTTCCCTTTGCTGCCCTCTTCTTCTTGCTCTCTTGCAGAGCCTTTTCCAATTTCTCCTCTTCATCTCTCACTGTGCTACGAGTAGCTCGTACTTTTGGAGAAGAAACACCAGAAGCTTCATAAACTTTCCTCTTCTTTGAAGGAACTGGGTGAGTTGCCTTCTTGGACTTCTGAGTCTTCCTTTTCTTGGGGTTATAGGACTCCCCTAGTTTCTTCAGCCTTTCAGCCAATGTTTCCTCCCCAGATAAACCAGGTTCATCTGTGCCTTACTTCAAACTTGCAAGACCTGCTGCAACCTCCTCAACTATACTTCCCCCTAACTCCGTGACATTTTCTCCAACAGTTTCAGGAATGGGACCATAGATAACCAGCGTGGTACCATCCTCCCCAGATCCCCTCTCAACTTATTTTCCCTCTCTCTCAAGAATTCTTTCTTTCTACCACCCCTCTGCCTACTTGGCACTTCAACATAAATAATAGACCCAACCAACATAAATCTTTTATCAATAGAAGCAACTCCAGAATTAATTTCAGGATTACCTTTCTTAGAGCCGGTTGAACCAGGTGCGTCTTCCTCGTTGGCTGATTTAAAAGATTCACTGGACGAATCTTGTCACGTCCCGAAATCCCACCTTTGGGCCATGACTGCGTCTAACGTTGAACCCGCTAGACAAGCCAACGTTTGAAGTAATTAAAACTCAATAACGACAAATAAGAACAAGATAACTAAAATACAACATAGCATTTTTGAAATGAAACCCGTAAACAAATCCCAGAACTGGTGTCACATACTCACGGACTATCTAAGAGGTTACTACAACAAGAGGTGTGAAATAAATACATCAGACTGTCTCTCAAACACAAAATAAGACAGAGCTGAAAGTGGAAAGTAGACGGTGACGTCAAGGCCCACGAACGTCTGCGGATCTACCTCGAGTCTCCTGTGTGACTGAATGAAATGCTCTAATCATCAGTGACCCCCGGGTCCGGCTGCGTAATCTGCACAACATAAAGAAGTGCAGGTGTAGCATCAATACAACTGACCCCATGTACTGAGTAAGTGTCGAGCCTAACCTCGGCGAAGTAGTGACGAGGCTAGGACCAACACTACATATGTACCTGTGTAATTTTATATAATAGCAGGAAAAATGACAACAGAAATAAGCAAGTAAGACAGATGCGGGGAGAACATGCTGGGGAGGTAGGGTAATAGTATGCTACCACAGCAGTACAAGGTAATAAATGAAACGTAAAGACACTGCAGAAATATAGCTTGTCAAACAGATAATGAACAGAAAAGGGCACGGCATGTCCCCTCGTGCATAACCTCACAGTCACTCGGCACGGAATGTCCCCTCGTGCATATATAATAACACTC
>MDKH01052612.1:0-30508 GCA_005239495.1 Nicotiana undulata | reverse complement strand
CACCCACCCACCACCTTTCTCAGTCACAACTACTACCACCACCCGCCATTATTAACTATCACCTCCCACCACCAACATCCTCAATCATAATATCCACCACTACCAATCACTATTAGCTACTAGCATGAACCATCATCATCAACCAAAACTACCACCAACCACCGCCTCTAGTCGGCATTCACCCGTTAGCCATCACCACCAACAACTATCATATTTTAAAAAACTATATATTTTATTGATAGAATATTAGATTAGCTAGTATTTCATTTGAATTTTATGTTTATTAATTTTTAAATAAAGATAAATGTTATACATTCAGATGTTAAAAATCAAACAGTCTTAATTATTTCTATTCAGATCTTAATACACATCTTAATATATTCAGATGTGTATTCAGATTCAGACGTCTTAATCTTAATACACATCTTGATATTCAGATGTGTATTCAGATTCAGACGTCTTAATCTTAATACACATCTTGATATTCAGATGTGTATTCAGATTCAGACGTCTTAATCTTAAAAAAAACAAATGAGGCCAAGTCAAGATTCAGAGTATGGTAATACTAAAAAGACTGAAAAAGAGTCTCAAACTATTAGCTGTCATTACCGAGTCAGATTGTTGAAAAAGATTGTCGTAAAATGATATGTATTTATGGACCGATAAATTGTAATTTGTTGAGAAGCAATTTGCTATTAAATATAAATTACATTGTACTCAAAGAATAAAAATGGAAAGGAGGGGAAAAGTTGAAATGGAGTAGAAAAGGCTGAAGATGGGTTTCGAACTTGCATCACCAGCTAAGAAGGGAATTTAAAAGGACAATGCAACCACTTGCCCCGTCAGTGTCTTAGTGTTTAGGGGGCACACTTAAAATATTTAAGGAGTCCCATATATATGTATAGAGGTTGTTAAGCTTCGCAAATGCGAAGCCAACCTTGTATTTGCAATGGGCTGAAGCAGGCAACATTTGCGATCTTTCTGTCCAATTTGCGATGCTTGTTGGGTTCGCATTTGCCAACAATGTGTCGCATTTGCGATATTCCTGGGGGCTGACATGAAAGGGTGTAAATCAGTTAGGAATATGTAATGACCCAACCGACCGTTTTGCGTTATCGGACCCCGTTTCCCTAAGTGAGACTTCCCATAGCGGCTTCTTGTGATTTATGACTTGCCTGCAAAATTTGGTGTCATTCTGAGAAGTATAGGTCGATCCGGCGCATTGTTATGGAAATCAAGAACTTGAAGTTCTTAAGTTATGAATCTAGGGGTTTTGGGATGTGATTTTGAGTTTTAGCGTTGTATTGAGTGTTCCGAAGGCTCGAGCGAGTCCGTATTATGATTTGGGACTTGTTGGTATATTTGGACGGGGGCTCGGTGTTACACCCCATATTTTCGTACGTGGAAGTACGCCACAAGTAAATCGACGTAAGTGCGGGAATGAGATTTATTTTGAATTTATAAGTATCACGCTATTTCAAACAAGGGATAAGTAAATTTGTGAATGTGAGAGGGTAAGCAAATCGGGAAAAAATGAGTTTCGTCGAGGTTTGACATTTTTGAATAAAATACGGTCCGAGCTAAAATATCCGATATTTATGGACTAGTACCATACAAGGTACCACATGGACATGATAAGGTATGTTAAAAGTGGATAGTATTTTAAGTAATTTAAGATAATTCTTAATTATGCAGGTAATTGGTTAATTACTGAGTAACGGGATATTACCTAATTAATTAATAACTAGTGGTGGTCTAATTATAAAAAAAATACTTTGGATATGGACTCAAAGTAATGGCATGGCAGCCCCTCCATTTAAAATAGGTGACTAATGATCAAAATTGAGGGGTGGCATCATAGGTGAGTACTTATTATGCTGGTTATTAATGATTTGGGAAATTATATTAAAATAAATGTGTAGTTATGTGATGGTTGGCTAGCCTAGTTCCACGATAGGCGCCATCACGACCTGTTAGGATTTGGGATCGTGATAGAGAGAGAGAGAGAGAGAGAGAGAGGGAGATTTCTTCGCAAAACGGATGCTTGGGAAGGGAAGGTGTTTGATTAAGCATGTTTCATACTTTAAAATTCTAGTTTTTAATAAATAAATAAAAAAGGCCAGTGATCAAAAGGGCGATCAAACGTAAAATTATCAAAGACTTACTAAGTCAAGATTCTGAGTATGGTAATACTAAAAGGACTGAAAAAGAGTCTCAAACTATTAGTTGTCATTACCGAGTCAGATTGTTGAAAAAGGTTGTCGTAAAATGATATGTATCTATGGACCGATAAGTTGTAATTTGTTGATTTTAATTTTAAGGGATGAATTTGAAAAAGAATAAAATTAATTAAGTTGACTATTATGTACTAGTACTAAACTATAATTGAATTCAAAAAAAGAAGGAGACAAAAGTAAAAAATAAAGCAATTTGCTATTAAATATAAATTATATTGTATTCAAATAACTAAAATATTAATTAAGTTGACTATTATATATTAGTATAAATTATAATTGATTCAAAAAAAGAGAGGAGAAAAGTAAAAAAAAAAAAGAGAAGCAATTTGCTATTAAATATAAATTACATTGTATTCAAAGAACTAAAATATTAATTAAGTTGACTATTATATATTAGTATTAAATTATAATTGATTCAAAAAAAGAGAGGAGAAAAGTAAAAAAAAAAAAGAGAAGCAATTTGCTATTAAATATAAATTACATTGTATTCAAAGAACTAAAATATTAATTAAGTTGACTATTATATATTAGTATTAAATTATAATTGATTCAAAAAAAGAGAGGAGAAAAGTTATAAATAAAAAAAAGAGAAGCAATTTGCTATTAAATATAAATAACATTGTGCTCAAAGAATGAAAATGGAAAGGAGGGGAAAAGCTGAAGATGGGTTTCGAACTTGCATCACCAGCTAAGAAGGGGATTTAAAAGGACAATGCAACCACTTGCCCCGTCAGTGTCTTAGTGTTTAGGGGGCACACTTAAAATATTTAAGGAGTCCCATATATATGTATAGAGGGTGTTAAGCTTCGCAAATGCGAAGCCAACCTTGTATTTGCAATGGGCTGAAGCAGGCAACATTTGCGATCTTTCTGTCCAATTTGCGATGCTTGTTGGGTTCGCATTTGCCAACAATGTGTCGCATTTGCGATATTCCAGGGGGATGACATGAAAGGGTGTAAATCAGTTAGGAATATGTAATGACCCAACCGGCCGTTTTGCGTTATCGAACCCCGTTTCCCTAAATGAGACTTCCCATAGCGGCTTCTTGTGATTTATGACTTGCCTGTAAAATTTGTTGTCATTCCGAGAAGTATAGGTCGGTCCGGCGCATTGTTATAGAAATCAAGAACTTGAAGTTCTTAAGTTATGAATCTAGGGGTTTTGGGATATGATTTTGAGTTTTAGCGTTGTATTGAGTGTTCCGAAGGCTCGAGCGAGTCCGTATTATGATTTGGGACTTGTTGGTATATTTGGACGGGGGCTCGGTGTTACACCCCATATTTTCGTACGTGGAAGTACGCCACAAGTAAATCGACGTAAGTGCGGGAATGAGATTTATTTTGAATTTATAAGTATCACGCTATTTCAAACAAGGGATAAGTAAATTTGTGAATATGAGAGGGTAAGCAAATCGGGAAAAAATGAGTTTCGTCGAGGTTTGACATTTTTGAATAAAATACGGTCCGAGCTAAAATATCCGGTATTTATGGACTAGTACCATACAAGGTACCACATGGACATGATAAGATATGTTAAAAGTGGATAGTATTTTAAGTAATTTAAGACAATTCTTAATTATGCGGGTAATTTGGTTAATTACTAGGTAACGGGATATTACCTAATTAATTAATAACTAGTGGTGGTCTAATTATAATAAAATACTTTGGATATGGACCCAAAGTAATGGTGTGGCAGCCCCTCCATTTAAAATAGGTGACTAATGATCAAAATTGAGGGGTGGCATCATAGGTGAGTACGTGTGGCTTCGTTCTGTCCAAACACTTATGAATTTGGATTTCACTATTTCAGGTTCACAAAGCTTAACCAAGAAATTAACAATTAGTTCAATTTCTATTTGTAGAGAATCTGTTAGTACTAAGAAGTTCTTTTTTTATTTTCCATTAAGACTCCAAAATCTTGTGGCTATATATCCAATTCACTTGTAAATGACTATTCAATTGATGAAACGTCAAGCCAAGGACCCATTGAAGTTAAAACCAGACTCTACATCAAGTTTTCAACAAAAATTTCTTGCCACAAAACAAATTCCAACAAGAATTATTAGCACCTTAGCAACGAAAGTTTTTGCAGTTCTAAGGGAGCATAGTGCTACCTTTCCCAAAAATATCATACGGATTTTTTCTACTCCAGTTACGAGTCCTCGGGTGTAAAGTTCGGAGTTGCGGGCGCGTTCTTGGTCTGAGAGGTAGATTCGACACGAGGTGAGTCTCATTTCTAACCTTTTAAGAGGGAATTGTCCCCATAGGTGTTCCATATGCTATGTGTAATTGTTTTGGGGGCTATGTGCGTACAAAGTGACGAGAGTCTGCACGTAGCGACTATTATGGTATTAGGGCTCACAAGCATGTTTTATGTGACGTATATGTATCCTTAGCGTACTTTGAGTTGCTTATTATCATTTAATTAGTATGGAAATGGGGAAAGTTGCATTTGAATTCTCAGTTGATTAAACCTTGTTACAAGCGTAGCCCCTACTGAGCTTATTGATAAATTCGGTATATATATGTATATATAAGAGTCAGCACTCGAGTCGCAGGTATGATTCGCGATCGAGGGAAGCTTTATCATAAATCGATATAAGTGTGTCAGCACACGAATCGCAGGTATGATTCGCGATCGAGGGAAGCTTTATGACAAATCGGTATAAGTGTGTCAGCACTCGAATCGCAGGCATGATTCGCGATCGAGGGAAGCTTTATGGTAATTGTATATAAATGTGTCAGCACCCGAGTCGCAGGTATGATTCGCGAGCAGGGGAAGCTTTACGTCCATTCAGTGTCTAGATATTTCCCTACGACTCCGACCAGTTGTCTTACCCTTGTGTGCGCTTGACTATTTGGTACTATTTTCATTGATATTGGCTTGACATATATTTGGAGAAAAGGAAAGTGTACATTGTTGTTTATTTTCAGCAGTTACCTGGATTTCTGTACTTGATACGTATTTGCTGCTTGCTGTCTTACATGTCTACTGCATTCCGTTATATCCTGCCATATATTATTACTGTTGGACCTTAGTGAGTGTCAAGTCGACCTCTCGTCACTACTTATTCGAGATTAGATGGGATATTCACTGGGTACATAATTATTTATGTACTTATGCTGCACTTCTGTACTTAACTGTACATATTTTGAGGCTGGTGCATCTGGTTATCAGACCGGAGCTAGATATTGACTGTAGCGGACCTGACTTCACGGTGAGCTGCTTCACCTAACGATCCTCAGCAGCACCATGGAGTTTCTTTTGCTTATGATCCCGTCTATTTGTTTCAGACAATGGGATTGTATATTCTACTTTTTGTAGATCCAGTTAGTATGTCCGTGATACTCGTGACACTAGTTCCTGGCACACACGTAGTATTTGTGTAGATTATGTTCGTACATATGCATATTTTGGACTCACACCTCATTATGACTGTTTTGTTTAAAACTGGTTAGTTACCCCTAATCGGTTAGTAATCTAAGCTTTGTAACTTAGTATATATGTTGATATGTTTAAGGCGAATAAGAAGGAATCGTAGTAGTTTAAATGTTGGTTTGCCTGACCCCGCTATTGAGCGTCATCACGACATGAATTAGGATTTTGGGTCGTGACAGAATATGGGCAAACATTTTAAGTTCTTTAACGATAAGGACTAGAATAAAAAAATAGTATAACATAATTACACAATGTAGTATAATAGAGGGTCAATTTTAGACCTTTTTCCCTCGTATGAATTGTGTGAGGCGTATCAGATTTTGGGGCTTATGGGTCGGTTCTATTGGGGCATTCTGGTAATTGGCATATTAGGGTTTTGCAGAGGTTTGCTCTATATAAGCCCATTGGAAGGCCCTCTCAGTCCCACAGTTAGGATTAGTCGCCTCCGTCTCAACACCAACTCCAGGATTCAGCTGAGCCTGTTTCATATGCAACTGAAATTTAGAACCTTTCAATATTTCTATTTCACTGCTCACTTTTCGTTTTCATAATCTGGAATTTCTTCGCATTTACCTGTTCTTTTCAATTTTAAATCTCGAAATTTCAGAGAGTTTGGGGCAATGATGACCAAAAAACCATATACCATCAAACTATGAAAGCTTAATCATAAGCTTGTTGATTCGTCGATATCATTACTATCTGAGCCTCTTTATTTGTTTTAACAACTCCGCATTTTTTTGTTGATCTGTTTTCTCTCATTATTGTTGATATTACTGATTTCGTTAATGAATCTACAAAAAGGCAATAAATTAGAGTCTCTGATGCGCTTTGTTAATAGCGTATACAGCGCTGTACGTTGCCAAGAATGAATTGGGGCGAAGAATCTGGCATGAGGATTTTCATATATAGTCCTTGTGCATTCAGATGCCTCACATTATTTAATACTTCATCATACTCAATCACATAGTTTTCTTAGTAAATACATGCATATGAATAAAGTTGAAAAATGTTTCGAGTTTTGTTTTCATATATGGTTTATTTGAATTACTTTTAATACATGGATGGCTGGTCGGAGATAACCCTATGTTTGATTAATCAGTCTAACAAAGGCAATAAATTGAGTCTCTGATGCACTTTGTCAATAGTGTATATAGCGCTGTACGTTGCCAATACTGATTTGTGGAGAAGATTCTGGCACAATGACTTTTATATAGTCCTTATGCATTCAGATGCCTCTACATTGTTGAATACTTCATCTGATTTGATTATTTCTGATGAACTAGAAGGGAAATTGGGAAAAGTGGCGGGGAATTTAACCTAATGCGCATAGCCATTCTACTTCTAGTTTAGGACCCAATAATGCCATAAAATTTGTTAATCTGTTTCGTTCATGATGTTTGCATACTATTGAATATTGAGTCTTCAAAAGGCAATAAATTAGAGTCTCTGATGCGCTTTGTTCATAGCGTATTTAGCGCTGTACGTTGCCAATAATGAATTGGGGCGGAGATTCTGACACGAGGATTCTTGTATATAGTCCTTGTGCATTCAGATGCCTCTACATTTTCTAAATTAAAATGTCTTTATCTTTATGATATCATCTATAGGAAAAACAACAGCACCACTGAATTAAAAATACAAGATAGGAAAACTAACTTCAGAACATTGTCAAAAAATTAGTTAAAATTTTAGCAGAATTTCGCTTTAAATTATATTTTAAAGCTATCTAATATCAAAAAAAGATGGAACACAAATTCAGCTCTAAGCACGTTTGAGTTTGCAACTATAAAATAATAATCTCTAACATTTTAGTTTATAGAATGCTAAAATTAGAAAACACAAAATAAAACATCCAGAATGTTTGAATTTTAGCATCTTCTAGATTGGTTGATTATATTAAAATTTCAGCATGGCTGTCTTTGTATGTTTGGCCATCTTACCAAAATATTTGAGGTTTTACTTTGATAACGAAGGTTACACTTGAGGCAAACACAATCTTATGTTCAAACTTTAGAAATAAATATTTGTTACCATAGGCTTTTATGTATGAAGTAATCTAATAAGTGTATACGTTTACATTTATTTTTAAATTATTTCACTTACACTTAATTTTAACAACTTCAGGTGTTGCCTTCTTGATATTTGTGCAAATTTTATTTATTTAGTGCTGAAATTTTTATGAACTAAAGAATTTCATCATTTCTATTGAAATTTTTGAAAAAGTTTTATTGCAAAATTAATGAATATAGGCTTCACCTTATGTGCTCAAGTTTTTTCAAATGAATTAAATAATTGAATTGAAGACATAATTTCAGTTTTTTAGTGTACAAATGAATTAAATAAATTCAGTATTTTCTGCTGAAATTTTTAAAAAAGTTATATTATAAAATTAATTAATTTAGGACAAAAGTTCATTAATTTTGTCTTAATAATTAAAACCAAAATAAACTTGTCAACAAAATCAAACTTTATACAATATTTAAAACGAAGATCAAGATGTATAAAAGATCTGTAGCATAACTAAATTTTGACAAATGATCCAAAATTTAAAGTGAATCTTAAATCTAAACAAAGAATAGACACAACTAGGAAGAGTTTATAATTACAATTTTATCTCTTAAAATAAACTTAGAGTGTAAAAAAGGCGGTTAAAAGCCTCTGTGCTTTTAATATAATACTAGTTTTAGTGTATGTGTGTTGCACGTGTACATATTTTGATCAATACAAGACACAGACGCAAATTATTGAAAAAATAGCAATGGAGGTTAAACTAAATGCAATATATGTTTAATGATGAAAATAAATATTAGTAAATTGATACAATATATGGTTGACTTCAATATTTTCTGAATTAATTTAGTAATTATTTCTATGGTATTTATAGTCATAAATACTATATTATATAAAATAAAAATGTGCGTATGTGTTTGTAAAGTTATTTATTCAAAGTTATCAAAATTATAAATAACCAAATGGACCTCTTCGTATGTAAAATTACTAAAGGACAGAAGTACGAAGCCAAAGCTGAACTCCATTATTTCACTCCTATTGTTCTCCAAGAATTTTCATTTCTAACATCAGTTATCAATACACGCAGCAAGTATTGAATTTATATTAGGGACTAGGCATATGCATAATTTGGTAAATATTGAATTGCTGTATTGAAATCTAACATTTTGATATTTGGTATACAATATTTTTGTGTTCGATATTATATTTGGCTGACTTTAAAAAAAATTTGGTATGAGATATGATATTTGGTATTTTAAAATAAAATACCAAATAACGATACTGTATTGAAAATTGGTTTCCATTTTAATATAAATATAAAAAATCTAAAAATTTGCTTTTCATTATTCTCTAAGTTTATCAATTAATTCTTAGCAAGTAACAAGTCATTTCTCATGATTAAAGTTATTCCTTTATGTTGTGCAGTGTAGTACTGGTTCCAACTGTTCGTGAGGCGTTTCAATTTGGATTTGCTTTTGAAGACTCGGGATGGGTCTGTTGTTGTCTGCAGGCTTTGAAGTCCCTTTTGCTTCTCGTATTTTAATGTTCTTTTCGTTTAAGAAAGTTGCATTTATTTCAAACCAAATTTATAGAGATTCTAGATGCTCGTGAATTGTGACTCTAGATCCGGCTTGTACTTAAGATGTTATTGGTTTCTTATGTTATTCCGCACTAGTTTTAGCTTCATTTCAGCATAATTGATTGTAAAATTGGAATTGAAGAAAATTGACTTAAAGATCCTCTAATGTTGGCTCTCCTAGCAAATGAAATGATACGCGAATGTAGAAATTTCGAGTCGTGATATTTGCTAGTTTTGAATGAAACTTTTATCAACAAACAATTTTAGTTTTGTACTTTTGAGTACTTTCATTATAAATATTACAGCCTAAGACTCTACGTGCTTGTTAGTATTTAAACTAAACTGAAGTTACCGAACTGAATAAACTGAAACGTAAGAAGAAAAATCAATCCATGCTGAATTTAATTAGCTATATTGGTATAACATTTTAGTGAACCGAATACTAAAAATATCGAACTGAAGTGTCTAATTACCGTACCGTGCCGATTGGTAAACACTCCTAATAAGAACTAGGAAAGCAAAACCTATTTTAATTGTGAAATTCACGTTTGTTCTAGTGAGAGGGTGGCTGTAATGACCTCTTAAGATATAAATGGGAAAATATGAATGACTTTCTTGTCAAAAAAAGATATTAAGTGACTTCACTCATTAACTTTCAATACTTTGATGATCATTCAAGGAATTAACTTCCTCTTTTTGTTTAGTGATGTGTGCAATCGTCTATTTAAATATATGGGCTTGACCCATTGACCTAGCCCAGTACACCAGTCCTTGATTTAGTAGAGTAGGGTTGGAATTTTTGGAGCTCATTTAAAAACTAGGCTTTTAAGTTTGGCCTGAGTAAGACCGTGACCCTTGACCCATGAGGCTTGATTGAGGTTGGGCTTGGTTGGCCCGTTGGCCTAATAAAAATATTTATTTAAAATATATAAAATATAAAAAGTATATTGTCTCTAGTGATGGAAAGTCAAAATTGGATCTTATATTTTGATCTTGAGAAATTTCCATCACTAGAGACAATATTTCCATCACTCTAGTGAGAAATTTCCATCACTAGGCCTATCAAAATGGTGGCACAACCCAGCCCGTCAATTGCTAAAGCCCACATGAGCTGGACTAACCCGCCCCGCCCATTTTGACATCTCTATATATTACTTATAGGGAAATTACCAGCTATGTCCATTTATAAGTAGCCCATTACAAAAATGGTCCAATTCATAAAATATTACTAATATTAGCCAATTAGCTATTTGTAGCAAAAAAAGGTCAGATTTTTGTTTTCTTTTGAGTGAGTGTTATTAGAATAGATTGGGTACATCTTATGAAGCTTGAATCGCAGTTTTGGGATGATTTGGTGAAGTTTTAAGGTGGTCTGAATTGAAAATTCGAAGTAACAACTGAACATGAAAAAAAAGATGTGTATCACATATGTATCAATTGTGTATCACATGTATATCCATGTATATCTGTGTGTGAGATATATGCATGATACATGTTTAATACATGTGTCGTAGAAGAATTTTTTGAACTTGATTTAATTACGATTTTTGATAAAAAATCAGTCCAAATCACCTCTAATCTTTCTCAAATTTTGTATATTGACTTATCTATATGTTTTCAATGAATTTTAACTATACCCATTGAAAATGTTTCTTTTTTGCTTAGATCTTTCTATATTTCATCACCTTATTTGCAACATCATCCATGCAATTTCTTTCCGTCTTGCATCTAATGTTGTTAATCACGCTTAAAAATATGGAAGACGATTTTTACATGTGATTTTTGAGAGAAAGAACCTTATTTATTTGGTTTTTCAAATTTTGAGAGTCTGCGGGTGATCTTCGAAATGTTGCAGGCTCAACAAGAAGCAATAGTATAGCTCCAAAACCAGAACCACCCCCCGAGCAGAATCGAGTCCGAACTTTCCTAGGAAGTTGTCCACAGGGTCGAATCGGTTTCAAGGAAATCGAATAAGAAGGAATCGGGGGCCGATCCTGCAATCATGAAGATGCTCGAAGAACTGACAAAATGAGTTGAGTAGGGGGAAAAGAAGATCGAGGCAAACGAAAATAAGGTGGAACTTACAACTCCAGGGTCGATCAAATCCCGGGGGCACCACCAATATTGAAGGGTCTGGATTCCCGGGAAGGGTCCCAAATCGATTCCCAAGATTCCTAAATATAATGGAACAATCGACCTAAACGAGCATGCCACCTCTTACATGTGTGTTATCAAAGGAAGTGATCTACAGGATGACGAGATCGAATCTGTTTTGCTAAAGAAGTATTGGGAAACCCTGTCAAAGGGAGCTATGATTTGGTACCACAATTTGCCACTTAACTCCATTGATTTGCTTGTTATGCTTGTAGATTCTTTTATAAAGGCACACGTTAGGGCCATCAAGGTCGAAACCAGGAAGTCAAACCTTTTCAAGGTAAGGAAGAAGGACAACAAAATGCTCAGGGAATTCGTGTCTCGATTCCAAATGGAACGAATGGATCTGCCACCCGTCGTCAATGAATGGGCGGTTCAAGATTTCACCCTTGGACTCAATGTTCGGAGCTTAGTGGCTTCGCAAGTTGAAGGAGAATTTGATAGAATACCTGGCTGTTACTTGGGCCGATGTGCACAATCGATATCAATCAAAGAACAAGGCCGAAGACGACCAGCTTGGGGCTCCTTTCGAGTCCGTTTATCCTTTAAGGACCGTTGATAGAATCAAGAGGGACATCGACCGAGAACCGAGGTTGAACATGGATCGGTACCAGCCGTATAATGGAGATCGTAGGAGTAGCGGATCTAGGCAAAATCCTGTACAAAATGAAAGGAGGAGTGATCGAGGCCAAAGTTCTCGAGGGCTTATGAGTAAGAACGACTTCGACAGGCCTATCGGACCTAAAGAAGCACCATGGTTATCAGAATATAAATTTAATGTTGATGCTGCCGCCACCGTATCGGCTATCAGACGCATCAAAGATACCAAATGGCCTCAACCTTTACAAACCGATCCAACCCAGAGAAATCCCAACCGAATGTGCAAATATCATGGCACCCATGGCCACAAAATGGAAGTAGCCCGGTTATTCAACGACAAGCACCTTCGGGTGTTTTTGAGTGATCGATCCAAGAATTATTTTTGAAACAGGGATTCCAATAAACAAACCGAGCAAGACGAACCTCAACACGTCATTTATATGAGTATCGGTGGGGTCGTTGTTACCCAAGGTCCGGTGTCAAAACGCACCAAGGTGTCAATCACGAGGGAGAAACAAACTCGGGACTACATACCAGAAGGAACCTTATCTTTCAACGACGAGGATGCAGAAGGAATCATACAGCCCCTTAACAATGCACTGGTAATATATGTACTCATGAATAAAACTCGAGTTAAACGTGTGTTAATTGATCCAGGTAGTTCGGCCAACATCATTCGATTAAGACTCATAGAACAACTCGAGCTACATGACAAAATCATGCCCGCGACTCGAGTGCTAAACGAATTCAATATGGCTTGTGAAACTACTAAGGGAGAAATAACGTTACCAGTGAACGCAGCCGGGACCATCCAGGAGACCAAGTTTTATGTGATCGAAGGGGACATGAGATATAACGCCCTGTTCGGGAGACCGTGGATCCACAATATGAGGGCTGTACCCTCGACCCTTCAGCAGATGCTTAAATTCCCAACACCTGAGGGGATTAAAACAATCTATGAGGAGCATCCTGATGTGAAAGAAATGTTTTCCGTCGATAAAGTGATTCCAATATCAATACTCTCACCGACAAAGGAGTCAGATTCGAAAGAAAAATAAAAAGCCAAATAAAAATCACCGACGTCAGCCTCGACCCAACTAGATAAGTAGGGGACTGACGAAGACAATGATTATGGGGTTCCTCGATCTTTCATAGTCCCCGATGATTTCGATGCTACTAAATCAACGATCAAAGAGCCAGAGCAGGTCATACTGATCAAAAATCTTCCCGATTGAAAGGTATACCCAGGCACATGGTTAACTCTCGAGCTCAGGAAAAAAACTCATTCAATTTCTAATAGCTAACATGGATTGTTTTGCTTGGTCCCATCTCGACATGACATGAATCCCACCAGAGATCACCACTCATAAACTGATCTTGGACCCGAAATTCCATACGGTGAAGCAGAAAAGGAGACCCCAGTCCGAGGTCAAGCATGCCTTTATCAAAGATTAGGTGACTAAGTTGCTTAAAATAGGGTCCATCGGAAGTCAAATACTCCGAATGGCAAGAAAACGTAGTAGTAGTCCCTAAGAAAGGGAACAAACTAAGAATGTGTGTGGATTACACGGATTTAAATAAATCATACCCCCAAGGACTCTTTTCCTTTGCCTAACATCGATCTCATAATCGATGCCATGGCCGACAACGAGACCCTCAATTTTCTCGATGCCTATTCCGGGTACAACCAAATACAAATGAACCCGGATGATTAGGAAAAGACCTCCTTCATCACTAAGTATGGCACATACTGCTATAGCGTAATGCCATTTTGATTAAAAAATGTTGGTACCACTTACCAACGCCTAGTAAACTGGATGTTCGAAGAACAAATAGGGAAATCTATGGACGTTTACATTGAGGATATGTTAGTTAAGTCCTTGCGAGCAGAGGACCATTTGAAGCATTTGCAGAAAACCTTCAGTATATTGAGAAAGTACAACATGGAGTTGAATCCAGAAAAATGTGCATTCGAAGTCGGTTCGGGTTAATTTCTCGGATTCATGATATCCAACCAAGGAATGAAGATCAACCCCGACAAGATTAAAGCTATCAAGGATATCACAATAATGGACAATGTAAAGGCCGTGCAGAGGCTAAACGTGGCATAGCCTCCCTGGGGCGATTCATCTCGAGGTCCTCCGATAAGAGTCATCAATTTTTCTCGCTGCTGAAGAAGAAAAATAACTTCACATGTACTCCAAAATGCCAAAAGTCCCAAAATTCAATTAGACATATGTCGAGTAGCTCAAGAAAGTAGGACGGAAAGTAAGTTGGTGAAGCAGGCACGTCAGGTAGGCAAGCATCTCATTTTTATTTGTCCAAAATCCCCTTTCTCGCGTTTAAGTGCAATCGTCCTCAACCTAGTTGTTTGTATGCTGAACGGAAAGACGAATGTAATATCATTAGATCACTTTGTATACTTTCAAAGAGAATCTCATTTCCGATCTCACATCAATTTGAGTTACGGCGTACTTTCACGTACGAAAACATGGGGCGTAACATCAACATCCGGTCAACCTTTCCAACTTAAGCTTCCAACCTTGAGGCTAAGTGTCTCAATTCATCCCGAAGCCTCTCCGGATCCGAACCAACTACCCAGACAAGTCACATAACAACTGTAAAGCATAAAATAAGCAGTAAATGGGGGAACATGGCTATAACCCTCGAAACGACCGGTCGAGTCGTTACATCCTCCCCATCTTAAACAAATGTTCGTCCTCGAACGGGTCTAGAAACGTACCTGGAGTCTCAAATAGGACTTGATATCTACTCCGCATCTCCCGTTCGATCTCCAAGTAGCCTCCTCAACTAGCTGACCTCTCCAATGAAGCTATTTCCTTTGACCTCAGCTTTCGAACCTGCAGATTCAAAATGGCCACCGACTTCACATCATAAGTCAAATCACTATCCAATTGAACCGTGTTGAAATCCAAATCATGACACGAATCGCCCACATACTTCCGGAGCATGGAAACATGAAACACTGGATGCACACTCGAAAAACTAGGTGGCAATGCAAGCTTGTAAGCCACCTCTCCGATCCTCTGGAATACCTCAAACGACCCAATATACCAAGGGCTCAACTTGCCCTTCTTCCCGAACCTCATAACACCCTTCATTGTGTGAAACCTTGAGCAGTACCTTCTCAAAAACCATGAAAGCAACATCACAAACCTTCCTATCGGCGTAACTCTTATGTCTAGACTGCACCATGCGAAGCTGATCCTTAATCAATTTAGACTTGTCCAAAGAATCCTAAACAAAGTTAGTACCCAATAACCTAGCCACCCGGCTCAAACCAACCTACCGTAGATTGCCACTGCCTCCAATACAAAGCCTCATACAGAGCCATCTGAATGCTCGACTGGTAGCTGTTGTTGTAGGCAAACTCTGCGAGCGGCTGAAACTAGTCCAAGAACCCCCGAAATAAATGACACAAGCGCGTAACATGTCCTCCAATATCTGAATAGTGCGCTCAGACTATCCATCCGTCTGAGGGTGAAATGTTGTACTAAACTCAACCTGGGTGCCCAACTCTTGCTATACTGCTCTCCAAAGCTATAGTGTAAACTGCGTGCCCCGATCTGAAATGATGGACACCGGCACATCGTGAAGGTGAACAATCTCGTGGGTGTAAATCTCAGCCAACCACTCTAAATAATAAGTAGTCCCAACTGGAATGAAGTGCGCGGACTTGGTCAGCCAATCCACAATCACCCAAATAACATCGAACTTCCTTGAAGTCTGTGGGAGTCCAACTACTAAATCCATGGTGATCCACTCCCATTTCCACTCTGGAATCTCTACCCTCTAAAGCAATCCACCCGGTCTCGCTCAAACTTCACCTACTGACAGTTTAAGCACCGAGTTATAAACCCCACTATGTCTTTTTTCATTCTCTTCCACTAATAGAGTGCCTTAAGTCCTGGTACATCTTCGCGACACCCAGATGAATGGAATACCGCGAACTGTGGGCCTCCTCAAGAACCAACTCACGTAGCCCATCTACATGGGGCACACAAATCCGACCCTGCATCCTCAATACCCCATCATCCCCAATAGTAACATCTCTAGCATCACCGTGCTGAACCGTGTCCTTAAGGACAAGAAAATGGGGGTCATCATACTGGCGCTCTCTGATGCGATCAAACAAGGAAGACCGAGAAACCACACAAGACAGAACGCGAATGGGCTACGAAACATCAAATCTCACGAACTGGTTGGCCAAGGCCAGAACATTAACAACAAGCGGCCTCTCACCAATATGAATGAATGCAAGGATACCTATACTCACCGCCTTCCTACTCAAGGCGTCGGCCACTATATTAGCCTTCCCGGGGTGATACAGAATAGTAATATCATAGTCCTTTAGCAGCTCCAACCATCCCTATTGCCTCAAATTTAGATCCTTTTGTTTGAACTAGTGCCGGAGACTCCGATGATCCATAAATACCTTACAAGACACACTATAGAGATAATTCCTCCAAATATTCAATGCATGAACAATGAAAACCAACTCCAAATCATGGATATGGTAGTTCATCTCATGGGGCTTCAACTGGCCCGATGCGTAAGAAATCACTCTACCCTACCGCATCAAGACACACCCAATACCAATCCGAGAAGCATCACAATACGCTGTATAAGAGCCTGAAAGTGAAGGCACAACTAGAAATAGAGCTGTGGTCAAGGCAGTCTTGAGCTTCTGAAAGCTCCCTTCACACTCCTCGACCACCTAAAAGTAGAACCCTTTGGGTCAATTTGGTCAAAGGAAATGCAATAGACGAGAAACCCTCCACGAAGCGATGATAATAACTGGCCAAGCCGAGAAAGCTCCGAATCTCCATAGCTGAGGACGGCCTGGGCCAACTTTAAACCTCCTCTATCTTCTTTGGATTCAACCGAATCCCCTCACTGGACACCACGTGCCCTAAGAACGCCATCGAACTAAGCTAAAACACATACTTGGAGAATTTGGCATATAACTTCTCCTCCCTCAACCGCTGCAACACAATCCTCAAATGCAGGGCATGCTCCTCCTGGCTACGAGAGTACACCAAGATATCATCAATGAACACTATGACAAACGAGTCGAGATAAGGCTGAAATACACTGTTCATAAAATGTATGAATATTGTTGGGGAGTTGGACAGCCTAAAAGACATCACAAGGAACTCATAATGACCATAACGAGTCCTGAATGTTGTCTTTAGAATATCCGAGTCCTGAATCTTCAGCTGGTGATACCCATACCTCAAGTCAATCTTAGAGAACACCCTCTCTCCCTGAAGCTTTTCAAATAGATCATCAATTCACCACAAAAGGATACTTGTTCTTGGTTGTAACTTTGTTCAACTGCCTATAATCGATGCACATCTACATAATACCATCCTTCTTCTTCACAAATAGAACCGGTGCACCCCAAGGTGACACACTAGGTCTAATAAACCCCTTATAAAAAAGTTCCTGAAGCTTCTCCTTCAATTTGTTCAACTCAGCTAGTGCCATATGATACAGTGGAATAGAATTCGACTGAGTGACCGACACCAAGTCAATACCAAAGTCAATATCTTTGTCGGGTGGCATGCTTGGTAGGTATGCATGAAAAACATCCAGGAAGTCTTGCACCACCGGAACAGAGTCAATGGTAGGAGTATCATCACCAACACCCCTCACGAAAGCCAAATAAGATAAACAACCCTTCCCAACCATACATTGAGCCTTTCAATATAAAATCACTCTGTTAGGAACATAGTCTAGAGAACCTCTCTATTCGATCCTTGGCAACCCCGTCATCGCCAACGTGACAGTCTTAGCGTGAAAATCTAGAATAGCATGACATGGAAACAACCAATCCATACCCAAGATCACATCGTAGTCAACCAGATTAAGCAATAATAGGTCAACTCTAGTATCCAATCCCCTAATAGTCACTACACACGACCGATATACACGGTCCACAACAATAGTTTCACCCACTGGCGTAGATACATGAACAGATAAAACTATGGACTCACGAGGCATATGCAGAAAATAAGAAAAATACGATGATACAACGAATAAGTGGAATAAAATCAAATAATACAGAAGCATCCCTGTGGCATACAGAGACAATACCTGTGATCACCACATCTGAAGCAACAACATCTGGCCTGACATGAATAACATAGAATCGGGCCTAACTGCCACCTGATCGGCCTCTGCTTCTAGGGCGACCTCTAGTTGTCTGGGCCCCACCTCGAGCTGGCTAGGCGGGTGGTGAAGTTACTGGTGCAGAAGTCGCAGCCTGACTCCTCCGCTGCACTGGACCTCTCGGGCGACGAGGACACTGCCTCCACATATGCCAAAATTCCCCGCACTCAAAGCAACTCCCCGGTGCTCGTGGTGGGGACTGAAGGGGTCTTTGAGTACCAGGATAACTATTAGAAGGACCTGGCATAGATGAACCCTGAACTAATAGAGCATGGGACGAACTCTAAACTGGAAGGGCATTGAGAGATAACTGACCCTGACGAGCACTGTATGAACCATGACTGGATGATGCACCACAGTGAACTAGACAAGCCATCTAAGCGGGACTATAAGGACGACCCCAGCTGTGGTAGGACTACCCTACAGAATGAACACCACCAAAACAACCCGAACCTCAAGACCTCCTTCTCCTCACGCTCATGACTATAGACCATCTCTATCTGCCAAGCAATATCAACCATCTCGTCGAAAGTAGCACCAAATACCCTCTCCTGGGTCATAAGCAACCGCTGATATGTGAGGCCATCAATGAACCTCCTAATCCTCTCTCTAACAGTGAGAACCAACCAAACTGTGTGACTATCCAACTCTGAAAACCTCATCTCCTACTGGGTCTCAGACATGCCCTCCTAACGTAGCTGCTCGAACTTTTCCAAGAAGAGAATAGAGAACTCTTTCCATGAAAGTGGTGTTGCACTGACCGTCATGCGCCTCTCATAAGCCTCCCATCATCTGAAGGCATCCCCAGTAAACTGAAAAGTAGTGAATGAGACCCCACTAGTCTCCAGAATACGTACCATGCAAAGCATCCGCTGGCGCTTATCTAAGAAGCCCTGGGGATCCTCTAACTCAGCCCCGCTAAATGATGAAGGCTGAAGCCTCCCAAATCTCTCTAGTCTCCTCTACTCATCATCAGTCATAACGGGAACCACCTGGTCCTGAGCAACTACAACCCACTAGGCTGGTAGTACCAGCGGTGTCGGAAGTCCATATATTACCTACTTAGCGTATGGGCGGCGGGAGTCTGAGTACCTCCCCCGACCTCAGAAATGGCTGTTGCGGCCGGAATAGAGACCGCCTGAGCAAAGCTGGTGCGCATAGTTAGAATCTGAGCCAAAGCCTCCTGAAGGCCTGGAATCACAATGGGCACAACTGGTGCCTGAGATAGACCCACTGGCTCAACCGTATTTGGTACCTTCTCTGGAGCTGGAGCAACTGGTGGATCTACAGGCGCTACTCTAGATGGTGTACGAGCTGCACCTCTACCCCTATCGCGGCCCCTACCGTGACCTCGGCCTCTCGTGTCCCTAGCCGGTGTTATTGGTGGATGTCCATCCTATCCAGTAGCACGTGTCCTCACCATATGTGAGAGAATAGAATAATAGAAGTTTAGTTGCCGGAATTAACAAATTTGCATGACAAAAATACAAGAATGTGAAGTTTTCTAAGGGTTCGACAACCTCTCAAAGATAAGAACAAATGTCTCCGTACCAATCCACAAGACTCTACTAAACCTGCTCATGACCCGTGATACCTATGTAACGTAGGCTTTGATACCAACTTGTCACAACCCAAAAACTTATCTTGTCGTGATGGAGCCTAACGTCGTACTAGGCAAGCCAACATTTCAAAATATTTCCAGCACTTTTAAATGAAAATGAGCTAAAACAGTTTAAATAATTAAAGCTCTCATAAACTGGATAGAAAATCAAGACTCGACAAAAAAATTCCCATAATCGGGGTGTCATTGAATACACGAGCATCTACACAACACAAATATGAGAACATTGTCTATGAAAAACTGAAACAAAATACATAAAGTTGAAAGATTGGGAAGGAGAGTCAAGGTATGTGAAAAATGTCGGGCAGCTACCCTAAAATCTTCAAACGCTCAAGATGCGCTGAGAAATCAGCACCCACCGTGTCCAGAAACACCTGGATATGCACACGAAGTGTAGGGTGTAGCGTGAGTACAACCAATTTAGTTAGTAACAAGACTAAATAATGGATAGAAAGTAGTGACGAGTTTCACGGTTATAGTTCAATTACAGTAATTACAACATAGGAAGATAGGCATGCTTTCAAGTCCGACCATTAAGGCCAAAATAATTAATTCATGTCAAGTTCAGTTGAAACAAGATATAATATCTCTCAAAAATTACATGAAAGTGATATATGACAGCTGAAGTACAACAGTAATGAATCAAGTGCATAATCTCAGAGCAACAGTCACTCATTCCTCATAGTCACTCATTCCTCATAGTCTCGCATTTCTCTCAGTCGCTCGACACTCGGCACACACACTCAGTAGGTACCTACACTCACTGGGGGTGTGTGCAAACTCTAGAGGGGCTCCTTCAGCCCAAGATCTATAACAAGCCAATCGTGGCATAAAGAACAATATAGGTTGCGGCGTGCATCCCGCTCCCATAAATATCCTCACAATCAGGCCCTCCTCCTCACTGAGTCATCAATCTCTCTAGTCTTTCGGGCTTTCAATAATCATGATAATCAACCCAAACAACAATGATGTAATGTATCAATAAAGAACAATAGAGATTGAGATATAATATGCAAGTGAAACTGTGACTGAGTACATATCAGCAATTTAGCACATAATTCAACATGTACATGACCTTTATGGGTCCCTATGGTGCCAACACATAGTCTAAACATGATTTTAACATGATTTGCAATTCAATATCTATAACACATGGATAATACACGGATAACAACATATTATTCAACTATACAATTCCATGGAATTGACCAATTCATAATCCCTACGGTGCACGCCCACACGTCCATCACCTAGCATGTGCGTCACCTCAAAACCAATCACATGACACATAATATGGGGTTTCATACCCTCATAACAGAATTTAGAACTGTTACTTACCTCAAACCATGCAAATCTTTAATCCAACACACCTTTGCCTCGCGAAACGACCTCTAAATGCCTAGAAACTAGCCACAAATAATTCGATACAATCAAGACAAGCTAAAGGAATCAGTTCCATAAGAAAATACTAAGCTCTTAATAAAAATTCAAAAAGTCAACTCAAAAGTTGGCCCTGGGCCCACGTCTCGAAATAAGGTAAAAGTCACAAAATCCGAACACCCATTCAACCACGAGTCCACCCATACAAAATTACACAAATCCGATACCAAAATCCCGATCAGAACCTCAAACTTTGGCCTAAGAATTTTCTCCATTTCCCCCAATTTTCCACCCCAAATTACTAATTTAATGATGAAATCAAAGACATAATCATGGAAATTAACCAAAACTAGGTAATAATCACTTACCCTAATCACCCACTTAAAAATCTCTCCAATTATTGCCTCCCACCGAGCTCCCAAAATAAATTTTGTGTTATGAACTCTAACCCTCGTTTTGAAACATTTAAATCTGCTTAGGTATCCTTTCTTCGCGATCGCAGGAAATCTTCGCGACCGCGAAGCACAACTTTCATTGACCCTAGAAACTCCTCTATGCGGCTGCACATGAAACCACGCGAACGCGAATCACGTGCTTCCCATGCCTACACGATCGCGGACGGCCCACGCGTTCACATAACACAACACGTATGAACCCCAGCTGCCTCACCTTTTCTTCTCAAACGCGGCCTAGCCCACGAGTTCGAGATGCATTGTTTCACCCAACCTATGCGATCACATACCGTAACTAGTGATCCACTGGACAAACATCACAGCTGCTCCAACTAGCCTACGCGATCGCGGACCTTCCACGCGATCGCGTATAAGGAAACCTATCAAATCACTTCCGATTGACCTAAAATTTTGCACACAAGACACTAATGACACCACATACCTACTCCAACTCCCGACACCCAAATCCGAGCCCGGTAACTATAAAGTACACTCTCGGGCAAACTTTCAAATTTCCAACTTTCGCCATTTAAAACCTAATTCAACTACGAACCTCCAAATCACTATCTGGACACGCGCCTAAGTTTGAAATCACATGTCAGAGCTAACAGAATGATCAAAACTCTATTTCGGAGTTGTTTATACATAAGTAAACATCAAGCCAACCTTTCCAACTTAAGCTTCCAACCTTGAGACTAAGTGTCTCAATTCATTTCGAAACCTTTCCGGACCCGAACCAACTACCGTGGCAAGTCAGGTCATTACATCTCTGCTTGTTTTAGCTACATTGCCTCATTATTTCCATGTTTTCTCTACGTGTATGACTACTTGATATATTATTCAGGCTAGAAATGTCAAGTCTATTGATTATTTGTTTGAGACATGATATGTCTATTCTTGCTAAATTGAGTTGTTTGCCTTAATTGCAGTCATATTCTCAGTCATGATATTATATCCATGTGTTATATCTCTGCCTCTATGTACTATTTACATGTTAACTCACATGATGTGATGCCCTTATATGTGTGACGTGGTTTGAGATGAGTCCTATGAGATGTGAATATTTGAGACTTGATCGGTTGATAATTGTACTTGGGTCATATAGCCGATTTAGTATTAATTATTATGAGGTGATGCGTATGCCAAGCCCCACGTTAGGCTGAGTTGTATTGATTATGAGGTAACGCGTGCTCCATGACCCATATTGGGCTAAGTGATATTGATTGTTGACTTAGATCTGATAAGAGCTTGGGAAATGACCCGCCCCTCGGGAGTCAGGTATTAACCGTGGGTATAGGCACAAGGGCTTATATGTGCTTGGTGAGGGACTTGTGTCGGGAACCCGTACAGTGGTGAGTATTGTTGTGTGTGATGATCGAAGGAAAATTGTGTTAAGAATTATAAATGTGCTAAGATTGGATATAATTGATGATTTAACTGCAATATTGTTAATACTGGCATGTACACTTTCCAGGCAGGTATATAATTATTTCTTCCCTCACGCTTGTAAATACTTGATGCCCCTATTTGATGTGTTGAACTTGGAATCACAGTAAACTATTACACACCATGCTTAGATGATTTCTGTGGAAGAATTCATGCCTTAATTGTTATTCTTGAAAAACATGCTTATTGCCTTTCATATTGTAAGAAGTTCGAATTTAATATTGTTTGAGATATTGTTTCCTTTTGTCGTTATTATAGCCTTGTTTTTTTTATATTGGCTGTTGAAAATAAATACTGGACCTTGCCAAGCTCGTCACTACTTTCAGTCCAAGGCCAGTCGTGTTACATATTTAGTACATGGGGTCAGTTGTACTCATACTACACTTTGCATTTTATGTGCATATCAAGGTACAACTGAGAGGGGTGATTTCTAGAGAGGGCCGCTGCTATTTCCGTTCGCAGGACTTGAAGTCCCTTTTCTCTTAGTTTATGTCGTTATTATTCTATCTTTCAGACAATTCTGTATTTTGGGATCCAACTCAGTATTTATATTTTGTAGCATGCATGTACTCCGTGACACCAGGTCATGGGATGGTTTTTAGTTGTATTTTTGCTATTGGATTCAATTATTTATGATTATTCTGCTTTTGAGTATATCAAATACTATTATTTGAGTTTATTGCTGCTTATTTAATGTTGGCTTGCCTAACAAGCAGTTTTAGGCATCATCACGACTCTAGTGAGATTTTTGGATCGTAATAAGTTGGTATCAATGAACTAGGTTGCTTAGGTCTCACGAGTCATAAGCAAGTCTAGTAGAGACTTGCGGATTGGTATAGAGATTTCTGTTTTTATATTCGAGAGGCTACAAGGATGTTAGGAAAACTTCTCTTTTTTTCATTCTCTATCGTGCATACTTGTTTATCCCTAAGTCTGAATCGTTTCTTGTAATCTATTCTCTCACAGATGGTAAGGACAAGATCGTCGGGCGTAGATGAGCAGGCGCTACCCAAGGCTAGGACTGTGAGTGGGTTAGGTGCCATGACGACTTGGTGAGATTTTAAGCCGTGATAGTACTAGGCCCGAAAGCTATACTTTCTAACAAGTTCTAAATTAAAAAGTATGATATTTTTTAGGACTAACTAAAAAGGAAAAAACCGCCCCGCAAATTACAGTAATACAATGGGATGCCTTAGTAATAAAAAATCCTCTTGTAATTTGATCTACACTCTATTGTAGTTCGTATTCACTAGTACCACTATCTCAAGTTATTCTTAACTTTTCTTTTCAAGCAGTCAATTGATAAATCCTTGTAATGAATCAAATTTTGATAAATTACTCATCCAAGACTATCATGACCCAAAATCCCAACTACGGGCCATGATAATGCCTAACACCGTTTGCTAGGCAAGCCAATAATTAACCAAAACAAAGGAGCAAAGCTAGGCATTTAAAATCAATATAACATAAATAGAGAGTAAAAACTCCTATAACATAGTACGTCTAAAGCAATACGGTTGGCATAAATACCTTCCAAGACCGGTGTCGCCTGGTACATGAGCACTATGGAGTGCTAAATGCATGGTCTGAAAGGAATACAATACTATTTGTTACAATTAAACATTAATAGAAACGATGGAAAAGTGACTTCACTAGGACTAATGTCAGAATCTGCACAAGAAGTGTCGAAATATAATATGAGCACAACCGACCCAATATACTCGATAAATGTCGAGCCTAACCTCGATGAGGTGGTGATGGGGCTATGATTAGACACCCACTTTATAAACCTATGCAATTAATAAGCAAAAGAATGAACAAGATATTAACAAGATACATAATAATAGAAATAATAAAAGGAAGCACGCAAGATAAAGAAATGATCAACTAAGGAAATAATCATAATATTTCTCAAAATGTCACAGCCAAACATGTCTCCACAAGTCAAGTCCATAAGAATAAAACCATAACCACAAAACAGCATAACCGAGTCTACAAATCCTGAAAAACAAAGGAATGAGTACAATACATCATACCAAATAGCACGGAAACACCCGTCGTACATATATCCCTTAACTTTAAAAGCAGTGTCATGCAATATCTCTCAATTTCATAGCAGGAAAGCTCCCGTCGTGCAATATCTCTCAACCTCACAACACAGAAACACCCATCGTGCGTGTCACTCATCCTCATAGCACAGGAACACTCGTCTTTCATATCACTCATTCTCACAACACGGAAACACCCATCGTGTATAATTACTCATCCTCACCAAGCATATATGAATCAGTATCAAGCAAAGTAAGAAGCATAAGTAACATCAAGGAGAGTGATTAAGCATAATGTACCGTGTAAAAGATAATCATTACCTTTGCATCAATAGATGAATCAACGAATCAAGAACCGTAATGCTCAATTATTTCAACCAAGCTTAAATATAGTTACTAGTATGTGTAAGCCTATACAAGTATTCCATCAAACTATCTAAACCACAGGAGCAATAACACATAAACCAAATAAGACATGAATAAGGCTGATTCAACCTACATGCTGCAGCCATGACAAACGCATATGCACTCGTCACCTTGCATATATGTCGTTCCCAACACATATAGCACATCACAAATAGATCCAAACACACCTAATTCCCTCAAATAAAGGTTAATAAAGACACTTACCTCTCTTCGGAATAAATCAACTCTCCAAAATCGCTTTTCCTTTAGTACAAGCCTCCAAACAACTTAAATCTAGTCAATTAATACTCAAATAAGTCAAAATAAACTTTAAATGCTATCCTAGTATAAAAAAGGTTCAATCTTTATCATAGTTGAAAAGTTCAATAAAAAGTCAAACCGGGCCCACATGGTCGAAATTCAAAACTAAGACCAATTCCCAATTAAACATTCCTCCTCGAATCTGTATTTCTAATTATATCAAAATCGGACCACAAATCGAGGTTCAATCCCCACTTAACTCTCTTAAGTTCTACCCTAAAACCTCAATTTTTACACTTTAAAACTCTAGATTTAGGGATGAGAATCTATGGAAAATTATGAAAATAAAACAAAACTAGATTAAAATTAATACCTTTGACGTTGGGGTGAAAATCCTCTCTTGACATCCTCAATCCATGATCTAGGTCTAAAAAATGGTGAAAAATGGTGAAAATCCTCTCTTGACACCCCACACTTAAATCGTTGCTAGTCCTTGAGCAACAAGACCACACTCTATAGGCCTAATTATCACTAGGTAACTTCCATACTCCTCATACCAAGAACAAATCACACTGGTGGACTACCTCAATGTAACATCTACACCTCAAGAGTGGACTCTCTCTCTAGCCACACAATGTCCCTAACCGGATCTCCTAATCTCAGTCAGAGGTCCAAACTTTCCTTCCTTTCACGAGTCAAGTTCCTACTCACCATAAAGAGACTTACGTCATAGTTATTATAATTCACACACTAAGGACTTCAAACAAGTAAGATTTCGCTCACCCTCAGAAAGAACTTCTCATGCCACATAAAACGTACCATAGGCTTGCCCTTAGTGTAATACTCGACTACTCGAGCTCCTTTGGTCTAGAATCAAGTATGGCTTTAGTTGGTTGTAATGTAGGTTGCGGGAGAGGTCGGATATATATATGGATATAAGAGTGGATACACCTCCCTATGCACTTTAATACATTTTTTTCACTTTTTAGCCCATACTTTTGTCAAACCATTATTCCACCTTTTCATCATGTGTTATAGCCCTTACTTCTTTAAGCACACTTTTTCAAAAACCACCACCTTATATATATAATTTTTTTTCCAATTCTGGTGGCTTCTAGTATTCATTATCACACTGTGCACCTTCATCCCTATTCTCTTAGTTCCACTCAAAAGCCAACCAACCACCCCACACTTTAATTTTTCCATGTTCATCACAATTCAAATGCTTCTAGGAGGTGATAGGGTTCAAAGATAGTCCATTAAAAAATTGGGTCAGGCTTGTAATGTGGTTGCCAAAGAAAATAAGATTACAGGCTCAAAAGGGTTAACTATGATATGTACAATCAGGTGGTTAAAAACATATACAAATAAGTTCAACAAAGAAATGCCTATATCACTTTCTAGACCAATTAAGGCTACCATTTCGCTTCGTACACACACAGGGCAAGTTCTAGGTATTGAATGTTAGCACAGAATACACAAAGTCTCACTCACACATGGCACGTGACTCAGTTCAATTCGGATCATCAAACACTCTGCTCAAGGTACTTAAGCCAAATCAAGAACACACAATTTAAGGCTTTCTTGATAGAGTCGACTAATGAGCCTAAGTTTCATGCTAAGGAAATTTATATTCAAGGTACTTACGGAGTTAAGGGATTCTATTTCTATTCCTCCCTCGCCCAAAACTTCCTAATCAAAAAAGAAAAATTTAACTACACCCCGGTTCAAATGGAAACCCTTGGAAAAGAACCGTGGTTTAAAGAAAAACCAAGGGGGAGTTGATACACTACCTAACAAAAGAAAATCTTTTTTTTTTGTTCGACTTAAGTCCCTCGAAAGACCCATCGAGAGGTGTCCGTCTTCGGGCCAAGATGAAGTTAATTAATAGCAAGCCCAAACACCAACAAACCAAAATACCAACAATTTATACAAATGTACAACTACAACAATCATCCCCCACCCCACACTTAAATATTTGGCATGTCCCCATGTCAACAAAATGAAAGCAAAGTAAGGTAAGAGGACTTCCCTGGTGCTCAGTCCTGATCGGAGACGGTGCCAGGATCGAGGTGACATGCTCGTCCTAGCGCACGAAGCCAACCCATGATTTTCTTCTCTGACCTAGCACTTTGAGTGGCCAGAGTGTCAACTCTAGCACTCAGGTCATTGACCGAAGTGCGTAAGCCATCCATATCCTGCTCCAAGGCTGACAACTAGGTACTCCAACGGGCCTGTGATGGGCCCGCCTCATCAGCAGCCTGCACTGGTGAGGCGGCTGCACGCATAGCCTATTCATCATCATCCTCATTAATTTCCATCGCCTGCTCCTTCCCAACTGTGATTTTTCCAGCCCTGAATGGGGCTTTCAATGCTAACTTCTCATCTAATGCGGGATTTTCGGGAACTCGTGAAGCCCGACACAACATGGTGACCAGTGAGGGGAAGTAGAACCCTTTGCTTATCTCCGGGGAGCAAATGAACATCTCATCTTGAATTAGCCGGGTCACGTCAAACTCGTGATGGTTGACCAAACACCAAATCGCCGTTGCTCGTGTCACATTAACATCTGGTATTGCTGGATGGTAGCAACCGGCTGTTGATGATTGTTAGCCAACACTTAGATTCCCAAGTGAAATATTGGGAGTTCAGAGTCATTCTTGGCTTTATTCATATGGGGTCCCGTCCAGCCACACAGATTGTTTGAACAATTAGGTTCCACGTGACAGGTGGCCTTTGATAATCCAGGTAGTAGTCTGTCTCTCCAGTGAAGACCGGTAACCTGTACACTCGGCGGATTTCCCCAAGAGACGCATTCACCGGGGTTCTTCGTACTGTGAACACCCTATCAACATGGTCCGAGCAATTCACATAAAATTCCTTGACTATCATTACCTTCCCCTCTTCCGGCTCATCAAAGAAGACGTCCCCTCAATTCTTCGTAGATCTGTGGACATTTAACTTGCAAGGCGGCCCTGTCAATGTGCACTTCATGTACCATATTCCTGGCGGACTTTGCATTGAATCTATCCTGAGGTGCTTTAGAGACAAACCGGTTGCTGTCAAACTGGCTCGAACTAGTCGGAGCTCGAGCTCTGGATGAACCTCCTGGACCACTGGCGGCGGAACCTGTGGCCCATCTTTTCCTTGACTGATGCATTGTACCTGATAAAACAAGGGCTACTATTAGTGAGAGTTTGAGTTGTGTGACCCCTGGGTGGTTACTCAGACTTCACCACCACTATGGTCACATTAACAATTACAGCTCAATTGGGCAATTTCACAAGCACCTGGTGTGCATAGAACTAAGAATTCATACAATTAGCCCATGGACGTACAAACCCTCCCCCCAAATAAACCACACTCACTACACAAACACCACCTTACCACAATCAACTTCACACACAACATCATGCTCTTTCTACCATATTTACACCATATCAATCTAAAAAGAAGAAAATGCTAACCTAAAACATGTTACAAATCTACCATTAAAGTAAAAAAAAAAAAAGGAAAAAAAGAAAACTAAGATAGAAGAGAGAAATATGTTAGAGACTTACTCGAAGATGGTGAGCACCTGTGCTTGTAGGATGAGAGAGGGAGAAGGAAGTTGGCATAGAAAGAGAAAGAGAAAGGTGGAGAGGGAGTTGTGTGTTGGGAGGAAGTTTTGGTAGAAGTAGGAAGAAGAAGAAGAATAAGAGGCGTGGGGGTTAGGGATTTAGAGTTAGAGGGGGTTTAGGGAACGTGTGTGTGTGTGTGTGTTGGGGGGGGGGGGTTAGTTTAAGTTAATTTTAGAAGAGAAAAAGAAAATAAATTTTTTATACTTACCTAGCGACGGGCAGAAGCATGGCATTCCACCGCGCCCGATCCGTGTTCGGACCGCGATCGCGGTGAAAAATAGAGGAGAAATAGTAGAGTCGTCCGTCACCGCACCCGGTCCGCGTTTTGCCGCGGTTGCGATGACCAAAAATAGTTTGTGCACATTTTACCGCGGTCGTGCCGCGGTCCCACCGTGGTCGCGTTGCCCAAAAAACAGGCTGGGTGCATTTTACCGCGGTCCCACCACAGCCCCTCCGCGCTCGCGGTGACGGGCTTCCGAATTTTCTTTGTTTTTTAAATCAATTTTTGACCTTTCCGGAGTTGTTTCTTGACCTCGACTTCTCCCAATGTGCACAAATCTTGCCCTGTACACTAGTAAATGGGTTAGTATCATACACATCAAGTATAACAACAAAACAAAAAGAAAAACAAAAGAAAACATGGGTTGCCTCCCATGAAGCGCTTGTTTTAACGTCACGGCACGACGAGTACAACAAATCAATGGGTTGCCTCCGATGAAGCGCCTGATTTAACGTCATAGCACGACGCATGCTCTATTCATCACTCCTCATTTATATATTGGGGCTCCTCCAAAGTTATCACCACGCTGTACCTGTCACGACCCAAAACCTGGTTCAGGTCGTGATGGCACCTAACGGCGAGGTTAGGCAAGCCAACATATAAATCCCCATGAGTTACTACCCCAGAACTCGTTTATTCCAGTTACTTACAATTTATAACAAATAAAATGCATAAAGTAGCAGCGATATGAGGCAAGGCCGTAGATACAAGCTGAACCCCAGCTAGGCAAAATATGTACAACCCCGAATCCCAACATAACTACAACAAGTGTGTGCCAGGAC
>ML250298.1:0-43541 GCA_005239495.1 Nicotiana undulata | reverse complement strand
TTATGGCTTATACTTTTGTATTGTCTCAAGGCCAGTCTCCTCTCATTTTTTTTTCTTCACTTGGCTATAGACTTTATCATTATACCATATTTTAATTTACCGCTATCACTCATTTATCACCTATTACTCATAATGATTCATTTACTCTCTTCTTATTCTCATGCTAATATCTCTGTCTATCGCCCTATTGTAAAGACTTTAACATGACGTTATTTCACATTTAGCTCCCCCTGCTTCATATCACTGGCTTTTCGGGACGCCTAACATTCTTCTTCATCTTTTTTTTTACTAGCGGCTGGAGTCATACTAAGGCAAATATTTATCCCTTCTAGGATCCTAGTGCCTATCTTCTGAAATTTCTGAATATTCTAGTATTCATATCTGATTGTTCTATTTTAGAGTGACCATATGTCTAGCTCTAAATGAGAACTATTACCATGTTCTGCACTACCCTTCAAAAATGCTTATAGTTCTCTGCCAGAATTATAAATACTGATAATATTTGTTAACTAGGTACCTCGTACCCTTCTTTATCTTGCTTCTATTACTTGCTAAAACTCGTATCTACCTTCTGATTCTCTTATTTCCTTTTTTTTACCATATGGATAGATAGATATTCTTTCATTAGAGCTCCTTATTAAGAAACTAACACATCTTAGTACACAAATGATCTGCTAAGCCCTCACATTTACTCATCATAAGCATGATGCAAAATTGAGTTCCTCTGACTCAACTCTTCCACAGCCACATTGCAATCTCTTACCATCCATCTTTCAAGATGTATGCATCGTCGTATTATAAATAAGATAGAATTGAGGAAATTGAGTTCTTACGATTGAGCTCTACCACACGATCTAGAGTAAGAACAAAGAGTAACAGTCCTAAATGCCCTGTAGCCTCTTGCTTATAAGTGTGGTGCACAACACACCCATAAACAAGACTCTACTAGACACAGCTCATAGACAACCCCTTGGACAGACCTGCTCTGATACCAAGTTTGTCACGACCCAAATTGGAGGATCATGACTAGCACCCGGGCCATATTTGCCGATCACCAACGTGTATTTTATCTAACCTTCTTATTATCTTTAAGAGATAACGATATCAATATAAATGGTAGATATGGATCATGAACATACATCANGCCATGAAAGACTATACAACAAAAATTAGCCAACAAGGCATACCAAACTATACATGAGTCGACACTTGTCTATGAGCCTCTAAAGGAGCATAAGTAATGCAACATAGCCGGAACAGGGCCCCGACATACCCATAACATCTATAACAAAAATGCATACCAAGACCACGGCAAGTTCGGAGAAGGGATCTCGCCTACAACCGTTGAAATGGAAAGCCTATTGTGGTGGGGGAGTTGCGTCTACCTGTCTATCAGGACCTGCAGCACGACATGCAGCGTCCACAAATAAAAGGACGTCAGTACGAATAAAGTGATGAGTATGTAAGGCAGGAAAGCATAAATAAGAACAGTAATGTAAAGAGAGTGTAGGAGATACAACCTGTAGCATCTGAGTGCTTTTAAGAGACAGTAACATGAAATGCATGATATATATATACACATAATCTTTTTAAAACATCCGCCTCTGTGGGCATCATCATCATCATAGAACATTCGCCTCTGTGGGCATCATCATCATCATATCATACCCGGCCTCAAAGAGGACTCGGTAAACCCAACTGATCAGTGGTTGCACAATAGGTGCCATACCCGGCCGACTATAGCGCGGCTCGGTAGAGTAAAATAGATACATATATATAATGCATGCAGGACTCATTGGAATCATGTTCTGAACATTTCGGAGTGACGTAAGGTCGATATTCTCCGTACACATCATTAGGGCTAACTCTTCATCGAGAATCTTATAAGAATCAGGAAGTACCAACAACATTGAGAATAAGAATAAGAGAAGCAACCTCAACATCAATTGTTCCATAAGAAGGGAAACAATGTAAGTACTGCTAGCTTCTAAGAGTAGAGTATCTTTGGAAGCTCGTTCATTGCATTATGTACAATCGGAGTCGTGCAAAAGAAGGAAAGGGATAGCCTCACATACCTTGTATATACTGCCCCAACCTCAAGCTACGCAAATGTCACAACTCCTTAATCTACAATAAGAGAAACGACACTATCGTTATCGTTTAAGCGTCATAACTATTATGTATCGACCACAACCTATTTTACGATGAAACGGACAGCACCTCCCCTATTTATATGACTTCACACAAGTCAAAACAATCACCTAACAGCCCAAACAACATCAATAATAATCATATTGAGCCTCCCAAAACAGTCCACACACAACCTAATCACTTCACACATAAGACGACCAACGTAGTCGTGTCAAACGACCCGGAAATGTTACAACGAACGACCAGATCAGAACCCTACATCTATATGGTGTTTATCCACACCCTTCCTCCTCCAAAACTTCACAAAATAGTAGTAAAACATGCAGCCCAACAACAACACAAAACAGTCCGCTACAAGTCAAATAACTCGAACTCACGGCTTCCGATCACCGTCCCGTGAGTTCTAACTATTAGGAAACACATTTATCAACCTTCCTTGATATTTAAGCACTTAAATACAGATATTAGACGTTTCTTAACTATGAAGTAACTTCCAAAACTCTAACTACAAAGAAAAAGAAGAGGCGGTATAATGACACTTACGTCGTAGGGATCGTTTTGATGTTGTTGCTTCTCGATTTCATGCCCAGAATGATAATATTCTTTGAAACCCTAGAACATAGCTTGAGGTTATGTTTAGGGGTGTTCTCTGGTCTTTTATGCTGAAATATGAAGAGAAAGCCGACCTAAGACACATATATATCTATTTTAGAAAAAGTCAAAGAGGTGCTAGCTTGGCACCCTAGGATTGGTCCATCTTCCGACGCTTATATCTTTTTATCCCGATGTCGTATGAACGAACGGTTAAGAGAGTTGGAAACTAAATTCCAAGACCTTCCATTTGGTATATAATATTTCCCAATATGACCTCATATAACACATGAAATATATTGCTCAAAAAGCTCTAGTTATCCACATACTTGTCATATATGATGTCTGCGCAGTCTCGCGAAATTGCAAATATCTCTCTACTCCTATGTTGTATCGATGAACAGTTTAATGAATTGGACACTAGACTTGTAGATATTCAATTTGGCAGGTAGATCATACCCTAATTATAACTATATAAGTAGAAACGTGCAGCTACATTCGACCTAAGTTTCAACAAATTTATGAATGTAACTTGTGAAGACCTATTCCAACTTCTGTTCCAAAACTTGCTTGACTTCAAAACGTAGCACACGACTATCATATGACAAAATTAACTCATAGCATAACCTCCTTATAATTTAATTAACCATAGTCTCACCCTAAAGTACATGTTATAACATTCCAAACTCGTCGACTTTTGACGAAACTTATTCTCTTCAGTTGGTTTAGCTTCTAAGCTTTCCAACCCTCTTGGTACTCGTTATTCATGATCTTAAATATTTGTAACCTCCAATGTAACATGATTAACTTACTTTATATTCCATCAAATATAATCTTATTTCTATGCTTACATCAATTGACTTACGATGTACTCTAACGTACGAAAACATGGGGTGTAAAACCCCAACTACTAGGATCATGTAAATCATGCTAAAATATAGTAGGATCATGGCCCCAAAAACGTGCAACATTGCTGCCAGCATTACAGCAAAGACTCAACTGCTGCCCATGTGCCGGTAACCGCCTTTGACTTGGTCAATCCGAGGTTGCTGCCTCATTTTTGTGCCTTGGCCTTAGGCGCCAATTCTTTGTACTCAGCTGCATTGTACCCACAAATTTCCCATGCCAAATCTGCCAGCACACTGCCTTTCCGTTGCACTTTAGCTTGCCTTTTCCCCTTTGTGTTTTCCATGCCTTGGCATCACTACCTCATGCCTTGATGCCTTTTCCATGATCAAGTGTCACCCTTATCCCGCGACGCATTGTCAAGCCCTTGCCAAGCTACCTCGCCTCCATCGATGCCTTGGCCATCACTTGCTCGTTTCCCTTTTTAGATTCGGTGCTTCTCATGCACCTTAGCTTTGCAACACTCTTGTTGCCTCATGACAACACTCTTCTTTTCAAGTCGAGCTCAATTTGTGGAGGGCTAACAAACAACCTGCACCCTTTGAAACTCGACGTCCTCGTCGAGGTTAGCTCAATTTATGAGTCCTAAGGGGTTGACAAGCAATGCCCCTTGACCCCCTTTCTCATCAGCCACAATTGCATTCACTCCAGCCACTTTGTTGTCGCTGGTCATTGCCTCTAATGCAGATCTCGTATCTGCGGCAGTCATAGCATTCAACACTGCCTTCTTTGGGCAGTCTCTTGCTCGGTGTGGCCCATCACATATGTAACAACCACCAAATTTTCTGCCCTGCTCCTTGCATTTTGAAGTTCCAGCCTCTTGATTTCCCTTCCCCTTATCCTCATTAGCATTGTAATTTTCACATTTCTTCCACTCTTTTGCCTTGTCTTTCCTTCCCTCGGTAGACTTTGAAGCAGAAGTCTCCTCTCCCAAGTGAAAATCACCCAATGCATCCTCCGCAGCCACAACACTTGCGAGGTTTTGAATATTCTGCCTTCGCAACTCAAGTTGTGCCCACTGTTGCAGCCCGCTCATGAAGTTGTGCAACTTGTCTTCTTCCGACATGTTGCTGATGCTCAATATCAAAGAAGTGAATTCTATGACATATTGTCTAACTTATCCGGTTTGCCTCAACTTTTTCAGTTTATCCCTAGAAATCCAAGACGTATTTCTAGGAAGAAATTGATCCTTCAATTCCTTTTTAAGTCGCTCCCACGACTCAATCTTTGGTATGCCCAAACTTTCAGCTTTAACCACACGAGTGTGCTACCATAACTTAGCATCGTCACTCAAATAAATTCTAGTAAAAGTTTCTTTCTCTTCTTCGTTTGCACACGAATCGCATGAAAGTCCTGCTCCATATCCCAAAGAATATTCTCCAATTCGCGTGCACTCCTTGCACCACCAAATGCCTTAGGTTCCGGGATCTTTACTTTGAGACGGTCAGCACCGCGTTAAGGAGTATCCTGGCCCACAGCACGTCGCATCACCACTGTCTCGCTCCTTAGATCTGCATTCTCTTGACTTAGCTTTGCCAATTCTGCCTCAAGGTAGGCAAGCCTTGTCACGAGAGTCTGAATTTCTTCACCTTCAGGGACATTTCCAACCAATGCCTCCAGTTTCGTTAGCCTTTCCCGCAGTTCATTGTTACCACCGTCCATGTTCTCAAACAAAACCACGAAATCTTCCACTGCCCATCGTGTCTCCATCACGAACCTGCTCTGCTCTGATACCAGTCGAAACATGCGCGTTTTAGGTCACTCCAAAACAGCCTGCACGGCAGCCAAGTCTCGCACTTGACATCAGCCTGTTCCAACACTCGGCCAAAATTACAGCAACTTTAAACTTAATTTATTTTAGGCAGCTTCAACGTAGTAAGTACTTGGCACTAATTTTAGGCACACGAAAATATGATAAGGCAACAGAATTTAAAAAGAACACAAGGCACAATATACAAGAAAAAGCTTTCGCAACTTTGTATTTAACTCGAGCATACAAAGAAACTCAAACTCAAGTACATGCGTGTACAAAAGAAGATCACTCTTGACCCTCACAAAGACTACTCTTAGTCTTAGTTGTTTTCCCACTTGAAAACCAGATTTAGGAATCTTTCCTAACTCAAAGTGTGCACTCTCACACGTTTTTCTCACATACTCAATGCATAAGTGATGCTGCCCATTTATAACATCATGGGACAACCCACTTTGCCCAAGCCGCCTCGCCTCCATCGATGCCTTGGCCATCACTTGCATGTTTCCCTTTTTAGCTTTGGTGTTGCTCATGCATCTTAGCTTTGTAACACGTTTGCAGCCTCATGACAACACTCTTTTTGTCAAGTTGAGCTCAATTGGCGGAGGGATAACAGGGAGTGAGGGTGGGTGGGTGGTGACGGAAAAAAACCTCTTTGGAAGGAGGGCATGGGGTGGGGTTAGGTGGGTGGGTGTAGGGTGGGTTGGTGAGGGTAAACAATAAGTTGGGGAAGCTTGAGAATGAGTTTTGGAAAATGTTTTCCCTTCTTTTGATAGGGAAAACATTTTCCTCCAAGAGTTAATGAGGAAATGTATTCCAAAACATTTAAGTTAATCAAACATGAAAAAATTGAAAAACATTTTATGTTCTTACCAAACACACCCTATGTCCGAAAGACTCATGCTAAAGCTGCTAAACTTCTTTTTTCCGAGCTAATACTGTAAGACCATAAGCCTCGATTATTTCACAGAATTAGAATTCCTATAATGTTGATTATAATCCTCCAAAGAAGCTGAGCAATGATTTCGTCCCATGAAGATACTTGCCAGTCAGCCCTTATGTTTAGGTTTGATAGGGGACGCAATCGCAATACCCAAATTACAAGAGGTTATTTTGTTATAAGTGCATGCTTTCATGCCATGTTGGGTTTCTCTGAGAAGAGAGTCGTAAATTGAGAGATAGAAATGACGTCGCTTTTGGTGTGCTTGCTGAGCTTAATAAGTGGAAGAGGTGTCCTCAATGTCACCGCTCTGTTGAACTTATTCAGGATTGTGAAATTGTCAAATGCAGGTTAATTAGTTTGCTCTACATCGAGGGCTCGCTGGAGTGAGGACCTAAAAGTTCTTAGCTCATAGTAGAGCCACAAATATATTAAGGAGGATTCAAAAGTAGTACTCCCTCCGTTCCAGTTTATGTGAACCTACTTCCTTTTTGGTCCGTTCCCAAAAGAATGACCCCTTTCTAAATTTGAAAACAATTTAGCTTAAACTTACAATTCTATCCTTAATGAGAAGCTTTTATAACCACACAAATACTCCGGGTCCCTTTTTGACTTGTTTTGGACCATAAATTCCAAAAGTCTTCATTTTTTCTTAAACTCCGTGCCCAGTCAAACAGATTCTAATGATAGGCAATAATTACGTATTTTAGTCGCTTATTACGCTCTAATTTACTGCACTTTAATTGAGTTCGAGCTTTAATCGCTAGTGTTATGCACTAACTTTGTGTTTTATGCCTTATAGAAGTGATTCCGAGCTATATAGATGTTATGAAATAAATTCAAGTGATTTGGAGCTTTGAAGTCTGAGTAAAAGCCCAAGAAATTAAGTCGGGATCGTGTTTGGGGGTCAAATTTTATAGTTAAGAACAAACGAAGACTCGAGTAGGCATATTGTGCACTGTCTAGTAAAAGGGACATAACATTTTGCTCGGAACTCCATTTGGGCTATATATATATAATGGGAAAGCTAACTCAAAGGTCTACAGCTTTCATGTTTACATTTTTCTAAATTCTAAAGGGAACAGGGTGAAAAATGCAGTAGAAACCTCGACCACGGACCTGACACGGACTGGGGCAGAAACTTTTCGATATGCGCGGCCACTAGCGCGGCCGCGCTACTCCAGACCTGAAAAACTGTCATTTTTCGCGTAGGAGAAGGTATAATTGTTTGGGCCCGACCCTACTTGGTATATATACATGGAAAAACGGTATTTTGAACAGATTGGGACAGATTTGAGACACATATTCGACCTAAGGAGATAGAGACACAATAGGAGCAAGGCGGGGAATTCTTCTACGAGTTTTTCCTTCCTTTTCCTATTTTTCATTGTTGGTTATGACTTTTAGTATTATAATTTTACATACTTTTATGAATAGCTAATATGTTATCTAGGGTTTTGATGGAACCTTTTGTAGGATAAATTCTTGTTATTTTTTATATAATTAAGCCGTTGGATTTCTCTACTTGTTTAAATACGTTGATGTTGTGGTTGGTTGAAGAGTTCTCAATCAACTGTGCCTATTTAGTGTGTATTACTCGGGAGGGAGTGCATATTTAGGTAGTTGTTGAACAACACCACTCTCGTATATGAGGAATCAATAACCAAGGGTTTAAAGGTGGGATTAGGGATAACGAAACCTTGAGTGCGATCTAAGTGAACCGTACTTAAAGCCAGCTAGTGTACTCACGAGAGTATGTCTAGTAAATTGTCGTAATTACTCGAGAGAGATTTACGGTAGTTAGAGCGCTCATGATCGGTAGAGAATACTTAGGCGAAACTATAGAAGACATAGCGGGAAGGATTCCGACAATTGGGGAAATCATAACTCTAGACCTCCTTAATCTTTTCTCTAACCCGTAGTATCTTTATTTGTTATTTAATTAGTTAAACATAAAAATCTTAATAACTATAAGGTAGGAATTGTTCAAGCTTGTATTCTTAGTGAACAACTGTAGCTAAGCCTTAGTTCTCTGTGGGATTCGACTTCGGACTTGTAAACCGGATTATATTTGCAACAATCGCTTAATCCTTTTTATAAGGCATAGTTTGACGTGATCAGGTTCACGTAAATTGGTGCGGAGGGAGTAATATTTTTACCTGTTTGCCACTTCTCTAGAATTTTGTCTTATGTCAAGACCATTCAGCAGTCGACATATTACAGAAAGTCATTTTTACCCTATTTTGCACAATATAATGTTTTAACAATGGGATGCAATCCATTATCCAACCTAGCTCGACTACCGTGTTTAGCAGCAGAATGCTTAGCTTAAATTTTTTAAGACATGTATATATTTTTCGTGGCATTTCCAGTATCTATTTATTTGGGAATTGAAAATGGTGCAATGTGATATTGTGAACCAGGAATTGCATATTTCTGTATTTTCACGAGGGATGAATCGTAACATGCTGCTGAAGTAGTAAGCTTTGAAATAAGGCCTGAAAAGGTCTATAAGTCCATAGGCTGACCATAGAAACACCAATGTTCTGGTTATCATGGTTCAGATTAAATCTAGTATGAACCAAATAATTATCTTAGTGCATCTGTAATGCCACTTAATTAATATAGAGATGCTGAGTATTCTCAGTTTCCGCTTATCTGAGATTTCAATATATTTTGCTCTTTTCACAATGATATTTTGTGCCTATATTTCTTTGGGAAGGAAACATAGGACAAGATAGTGGCTATGAACATTGAACATGAAGGCTATGAAGCCAAATAAGTGATCTGGGAGGAAAAGAAGTTCCTTATAGATATACTTTTTTAATAATTCCAGGTTTAAGGCGTGAGATATCAGCATACCTGACTTATTAGGTGTTTAATTTGTTCGCGTTTTAATGAATTAATGTACTCTCCGAAGCCTTTCTTCTGTTCTTCTAGTTTTGTGTTATGTGAATTTGATTGATATTATCACACATTAAGTAGTTGGATGTTTCATATTCTTTCTACTGCTAGCTTGTTGTGCTCTGTTAAAGAAATTCCACTCTTTGGATTGGAATTTGGAAATTATTTTTTTCTGATAATAAACCATAAGAAGTGCCAATTTCTGTTACGTACATGTAGGAGGGGGACATAGGTAACCTTACCTCCTCAAAAATTACATTTGTGCTGGATATAATCAACATTGTAGAAAAGAGTAACTTCCAAAACATAGAGATTCTAATTAAAAAGAACTGCAGAAAGATTATGCTAATCATCATAAATAAAGAATCATCTGATATTTGAGTTTCTTGTACTAGCCTCCTGATTCTGAAGCTAGGCACCTCCATTTGATCGATCATGAAACATCCTCGGGCCTCCCTTGGAAGTTCTGATAAGGTTGAGAAGTGTTAGTAATTTGTATTGCGGTAAAATAAATAAAACGGTAAACTTTTTGAAAATACAGAAACAGAAAGTTAGAAGAACTAAAACGTCAAAATAAATTCTGAAAAATAGTATAGGAATAAATCGAGCCCACTGAATACACAGTGTGTCCTTAATTAAATTATTCCCCTCAAATACCCGAGGTTTTGGAATATATCCTCCCAGGATAGAACGATTTAACTCACCAGCGTATCGGTACCTAAAACGCTGGTGATCAGCGAACCACTCGATGGTCGTAAAACACACTGGAATATTTTGTGCAGAAGAACAAGAAGAAGATCAGAAAATTTAGTAAGTAAAAATTCTGGGATTCAAGGCATATTTATAGCCAATTTCGTACTGTTTCTGAAAAGGTTTTGCACCCTTTCATAACACGGATTTAAAATAATCGGGGAAAGAAAAACGGGCGGGACCGGGTCGCGGGTCATTCCGGATTTGTTCGTTAATTAATTAAATAATTTGAAAGGAATTTTGTCCTAACAGATTAATCAATCAATCTTTGACCAAATCTGAAGCCGAAGCCGAGCCGAGCGAGCGACGACGACGTCGTCGCGAGGCTTGCCTTCTTCTCAACTCTTTAAGAGCTAGAAGAAGAGCTATATATACAAATAGATTTTCTTTTCTTCTTCCAATGAGGGACAAGGTGCACCAATTCAAAATTTTACTTCCCTCTATTTCTTTTTCCACCATTTTCCATTCACTCTCTTTAAGCTACACCAAGCTTAAAATTAAGCTACACTAAGCTTAAAGACCAATAATCCCCCCCACATGAATGGGGAATGGCTATAAAATAAAGGAATGCACGAACGTGTGTGTGTTTTACATGCAAGAATTATTTGCATCTGGATAAGTAGATTTTCCTTTGAACTTTCCGTAGTGAACTTATATCGGATATACTCGGTCAATCGGTAGATTTGATATCTTTGAACCGTCGAGCTATGTTGTATACCTAGACAACATAAGTCACACAATCGATCCTTAACCATCTATGGTTCTCACGGTTGTGTTCGTTTCAGCCATGAACACCGCCTGGTTTCATGAGTGCTTAGAGAATGGGCCTTTACTTTCATTCCCCTTGAAGCGACTTACACTTCACACTCACATAGGTGATTCCTAAATGTGTAATCCTAAAGACACACTAGCTGGTCATATCCTGCGAGACTTAGCAAATCATTAAAAAGCTTTAAGCTTTATTGACTCATCAAAAATCCTTAATGCTTTACCTTGATTTTGAACATTGTCTTCATCACGAGAATGGGTTGAGTTATTTGACAATGTTGAACCGTCATTCATAACTTTGTTTGATCTCTTTGAACCAAGCTCTTGGGATCTCCAGTCTTCTAGGTAGAGTTACCGCCATGATGACTTGTCTTAGGCCTTAACCCCATTCCCTTTGATGATCTTTCAACTGCCTCTCTAAATAAGACTTTTGTAAGTGGATCTGACACGTTATCTCTTGACTTTACATAGTCAATTGTGATAACACTACTAGAGAGTAGTTGTCTAACGGTATTATGTCTCCATCGTATATGACAAGATTTTCCGTTATACATTACGCTCCTTGCCCTGCCTATTGCCGCTTGACTATGACAATATATACAAATAGGTGCCAAAGGTTTGGGCCAAAATGGAATATCTTCCAAGAAATTCTGGAGCCATTCAACTTCTTCATCGGCCTTATCTAAAGCTATGAATTCAGATTCCATTGTAGAACGGGCGATGCACGTTTGTTTGGATGATTTTCAAGACACTGCTCCACCCCCAATTGTTAAAACATATCAACTCGTGGATTTAACTTCAGATGATCCGGTGATCCAATTTGCATCACTATATCCCTCGATCATGGAGGGATATTTGTTATAATGCAACTCATAATTTTGGGTATGTTTCAGATACCCCAAAACTTGTTTCATTGCCATCCAATGTATATGATTGGGATTACTTGTAAACCGACTCAGTTTGCTAATAGCACATGCTATATCCAGTCGCGTACAATTCATGATATACATCAAACTTTCCAATACTCTTGCATAGTCCAGTTGCGAGTCACTTTCACCTTCATTATTTTGAAGTGCATAACTCACGTCAATTGGAGTCTTGGCAATTTTGAAATCCAAATACTTGAACTTGTCAAGTACTTTTTCTATGTAGTGAGATTGTGATAATGCTAGACCTTGTGGAGTCTTGTGAATTCTGATTCCTAAGATCACATCAGCAACTCCTAAGTCTTTCATGTCGAATTTGCTAGCCAACATGCGCTTTGTAGCATTTATATCTGCCATACTTTTGCTCATTATCAACATGTCATCAACATATAAACAAACAATGACTTCATGACCTGGAGTGTTTTTAATGTAAACACATTTGTCGCACTCGTTGAGTTTAAACCCAGTTGCCAACATTGTTTGGTCAAATTTGGCATGTTATTGTTTGGGTGCTTGCTTAATTCCATAAAGCGACTTAACAAGTTTGCACACTTTCTTTTCTTTACCAAGAACCACAAAACCCTTAGGTTGTTCCATGTAAATCTCTTCCTCTAATTCTCTATTTAAGAAAGTTGTTTTAACATCCATTTGATGGATTTCAAGACCATACATGGCCGCTAATGCCACTAACATCCTAATAGATGTTATCCTCGTTACTGGCGAGTAAGTGTCAAAGTAATCAAGGCCTTCCTTTTGTCTATAACTTTTGACATCAAGTCTTGCCATATATTTGTCAATAGTGCAATCAGCTTTCATTTTCCGTTTAAAGATCCATTTCGAACCTAAAGGCTTATTTTCAGGAGGAAGATCAACCAATTCCCATGTATGGTTATCCAAAATTTATTGAATCTCACTATTGACTGACCATTTCCACAACACTGAATCAGAAGACGACATAGCTGCTTTAAAAGTTTTAGGTTCATTTTCAAGCAAAAATGTCACAAAATCTGGTCCAAATGAAGTAGATGTTCTTTGATGTTTGCTACGCCTTGGATCTTCTACACTTGGAGTATTTTATTTGGTTCTTCCCGAGGTTGTTTAGGTCTTTCACTTAACGACTCACATTCAATTTTATACGGATAAATGCTTTCAAAGAATTCAGCATTATCTGATCCATTACCGTATTAACATGAATCTCGGGATTATCAGATTTATGGACCAAAAACCGACATGCTTTACTGTTTTTAGCATATCCAATGAAAACGCAATCTACTATTTTTGGTCCGATATTAAACCTTTTAGGTAAAGGAACTTGTACCTTTGCTAGACAACCCCACACTTTGAAATATTTCAAGTTGGGTTTTCTTCCTTTCCATTTTTCATATGGAATAGATTGTGTTTTATTGTGGGGTAATCTGTTGAGTATTCGGTTAGCTGTAAGGATAGCTTCCCCCCAAAATTCGGCGATAATCCGGAACTTATTAATAAAGAATTCATCATTTCCTTTAATGTCCGATTTTTCCTTTCCGCAATTCCGTTGGACTGAGGTGTGTAAGGTGCAGTAGTATGATGGATAATTCCATATTCCGAACATATTTCTGCAAACGGAGATTCATATTCTCCACCTCTATCACTTCTAATCATTTTGATCTTTTTATTCAATTGATTCTCTACATCATTTTTGTATTGTTTAAATGTTTTAATTGCTTCATCCTTACTATTAAGCAAATAATCATAACAATATCGAGTGCAATCGTCAATAAAAGTAATAAAATATTTTTTCCCACCTCGAGATGGTGTCAACTTCATATCGCAAATGTCGGTATGAATTAAGTCTAAAGAATTTGAATTCCTTTCAAGAGACTTATACGAATGTTTTACAAACTTAGATTCAACACATATTTGACATTTCGATTTATTACACTCGAATTTAGGCAATACTTCTAAATTTATTAACTTCCGCAAGGTTTTATAATTGACATGTGCTAAACGAATATACCATAAATCATTTGACTCCAACAAATAAGAAGAAGCTCAAATTTTATTCATACTATCAACAACCATTACATTGAGTTTGAAAAGGCCCTCCGTGAGGTAGCCTTTTCCAACGTACATTTCATTCTTGCTTACAACAACTTTATCAGAAATAAATACACATTTGAATCCATTCTTCTCAAGTAAAGAAGTAGAAACTAAATTCTTCCTAATAGTAGGAACATGAAGAATGTTGTTGAGCGTTAACACCTTGCCAGAAATCATTTTTAGGAAAATCTTCCCATAACCTTCAATCTTGGCTGTTGAATTATTTCCCATGGAAATATATTCTTCGGGACCAGCAGTAAAGTAAGTCGCAAATGCTTCTTTGACAGCACAAACATGTCGAGTGGCTCTGAAGTCAATACACCACTCCTTCGGATTTCCAACTAAGTTGCATTCCTAAAGCATTGCACAAAGATCATCAAGTCATCATTCTTCTCCACTATGTTGGCATGTCCCTTCTTCTTATCCTTTTTCGGGAGACGACAATCAGGGAATTTATGACCAACTCTTCACAGTTGTGGCATTTGCCCTTGAATTTCTTTTTGTTCTGCTTCATAGTCTGTCCAAAAGATCTCTTCCTCTTCTTACTTTTTGGAGCAGTCTCCTCAATGATATTAGCTCCCATGATCGTTGAATTTCCACGAGACTTCTTTTCGGCTGTTTTGTTGTCTTCCTCAATCTTGAGACGAATCACAAGATCTTCCAACTTCATTTCTTTGCGCTTGTGCTTAAGATAGTTCTTGAAATCTCTCCACGAAGGAGGCAACTTTTCAATCATTGCAGCCACTTGAAATGCTTCATTCACGACCATACCTTCAGCAATAAGGTCGTGAAAAACAAGTTGAAGTTCCTGAACTTGGGTTCCCACAGTTTTGTTGTCTATCATTTTATAGTTTAGAAACTTGGCAACCACGAATTTCTTCAAGCATGCATCTTCTGTTTTGTACTTCTTCTCAAGTGCGTCCCATGATTCTTCGAAGTATTCATCGCATTGTACACATTGTACAAGCCATCCTCTAAAGCACTTAAAATATATCCTTTGCAAAGAAAGTCTGCCTGCTTCCATGCCTCAACAATCATGAACTTTTCACTATCCGGCATGTCCGAAGCAGGCACTGGAGGCTCTTCACTAGTGAATTTATGCATACCAAGTGTGGTAAGCCAGAAGAACACCCTTTGCTGCCACCCTTTGAAGTTGGTTCCAAAAAACTTCTCCGGCTTTTTTTTGTCGGTGGAACAACAGTACGGCTTGACGAGGCTATCGTCGTTTCCACAACAGTCGCAGAAGAATTTCCGTTATCAATTGCCATTTCTCACTGCCAACAACAAAAGAGTTCAATCAATGGCAAAACCAGAAAAGCAACCAATACTGTAATTAACAATAAACAGTATGTATAATAAATAAAAATTAAAGTTTTTATATATTGTTTCACAGAAAACGATGAAGTTTTTATGTTCTTCAAATCGTTTTTTCTGAATTTCAAAACTCTGATGTTATATCTTCAAATAAGAATAATAATATTTAGACGGAGTAGAAAACACAAAGGTTTTAATCTCCACAAACATAATACAGAATATAATAAAAAGATAATTTCCTTAAGATTGTTAGTAATCTGTATTGCTATAAAATAAATAAAATAGTAAATTTTCTGAAAATACAGAAACATAAAGTTAGAAGAACTAAAACATCAAAATAAATTCTGAAAAATAGTATAGGAATAAATCGAGCCCACTGAATACACAGTGTGTCCTTAAGGAAATTATTCCCCCCAAGTACCCGAGGTTTTGGAATATATCCTTCCAGGATAGAACGATTTAACTCACCAGCGTATCGGTACCTAAAACTCCGATGATCGGTGAACCACTCGATAGTCGTAAAAGACACTGGAATATTTTGTGTATAAGAAGAAGAAGAAGATCAGAAAATTTAGTAAGTAAAAATTCTGGGATTCAAGGCATATTTATAGCCAATTTCGTACTGTTTTCTGAAAAGGTTTTGCAACCTTTCAGAACACGGATTTAAAATAATCCGGGAAAGAAAAACGGGCGGGACCGGGTCGCGGGTCATTCCGGATTTGAATATTTCGTTAATTAATTTAATTAATTAATTTGAAAGGAATTTTGTCCAAAAAGATTAATCAATCAATCTTTGATCGAAGCCGAAGCCGAGCGAGCGATGACGACGGCGCGAGGCTTGCCTTCTTCTCAACTCTTTAAGATTTAGAAGAAGAGTTTCTCTATATATACACATAGATTTTCTTTCCTTCTTCCAATGAGGGACAAAGTGCACTAATTCAAAATTTCACTTCCCTCTATTTTTTCCCACCATTTTCCATTCACTCTCTTTAAGCTACACCAAGATTTAAATTAAGCTACACTAAGCTTAAAGACCAACAAGAAGATCACCTCGTTACGTTGTTGATGTTTGCTACCAAACATAGCCAGAGCATCTACTACAGAGTTAACTTCTATATAGCTGTTGGATTGTAACTTGAAGGGATTGAATCATTCCTTGCATGTCTTTGATTTGATGATATAGTTTCCATGGAATGCTACTGTTTCTTTGAATCATAATGACCACCAACAGAGAATCAAGCTCTAACAATACCTCCAATGCCAGCTAAGAGATCCTCAGAGTTACTACTACCATCCGAATTAGTTTTGATCCAATTATTTGGGGGTTTTCCCCAAGGTGACAGTAGTGGAGATGAGGGAAGGTATGAGATTATGTAGATGTGTGCAGAGGTTATACCAATTCTACCTTAAATCCACCCTAGCACCTATCTTGTTAAGGTGGATTTTAATATGAAAAAGAATCTTTTGGAAGATTTTATAAATTGCGGGGGCACCATTCCCGTACCTAGATTCACATCTGGCGTTCCAAATCTCCCAACATATGTAAACAGGGAGAATTTGATGCATAGTTCTAATAAATTTGTTGTGAGTTTTTATGGTAATCCAAGTAAAAAGTCGCCCACTCAGAGAAGGAGTATGAGGAGTAAGACCAATATTAGCATAACAAAGGTTCCAAACTGCTTTAGCTGTATCACTTTCTAGGAAGAGATGATTAATAGTCTCTTCCCTAGGAGGCACACAACATGAACACCGGGAACAATGCATAGACCAAATCTGGACATGATATTACCAACAGGAATTTTCCTATTTAAAATTCTCCAAAATGTAAAAGAAACTTCAAAAGGAACATATTTAGGCCAAGCATTGATACATACCTGTTGCTGGTATTTCCTCTTTCTTACAATTTCAAAGGCAGCAAAACAATTGAATCTCCCAACAGTGGAAGGTGTTCATATAGCAATGTATGTCTCCCTTCTGTCACCAATTGGAATTTGGGAAATCTTATCTAAGATATCAGTTGAACCAATTGACTTATGAATCCAAGGTCCCATGTTCCCTCATCTGTAATGCAGTCATCCAATATAAGATGTCTAGGTTTAGACTGAAGCTGCAGAATCTAGTATAGAGGGCCAAGATCAATACAGTTATCCCACCAAAAGGATATGTTACCAGCTTGAATTCTCCATTGGATATGTTTGTCAACTTGTTCCCAGAGGAGGATCTAAGATTTGATGACTACGGGTGCCACTATTTTAATGTAAAACGGCCACTAGTGAAGAAGATTGAGTTAGGGTGTACATTCAGTCGATCCGTTTTGGATTACTTCGGTTCCGTTTGATCCATTTTAAATTTATTCAATCAAATTTAAAAAAAAAAATTATTCATAAACGAATATGTGATACACCACTTCCATCTACATGTAGCTAATTAATATTATATTATGACTTTGATGCATCACTATAAAAAAATTATAATTAATAAAATAACACTATCTGGATAAAAAGAAAATGATTAGATTACATCCATCCAAATAAAATACGAACGTCTAGAAAAAGACAAAGGAAGCAAATATACAATATAAATAAATAATAAAATTTGAGGTGTATAAGAAAAGTAAATATTTAAGATGAAGAAAATAAGAGAAATTAATAAAAAGAACATAACTAATAAAATTGGAATTGTATAAGAAAATTGAAAATTTAAGATGAAGAAAATAAGAGAAATTAACAAAAAGAACATAAAGCAAAAGAAAGGCTAAAAGGGTTGTCAACAAGAGCCTCTGAATAGTCTCGATTCAGGGTGTTGTGCATGTAATTCAGCACTTCAACCATGGCACCTTCAATCAATTTGTTACTTGGGGTGCCACTTGTTCCTTATCTAAAAGTTTTTTGTGGAAAATACTAGTATGTATATAAAACTTATCCGAGCGACTAGGTGGCGCACCACCCCCAATTCCATACATAGATCTGCCCCTGCTTGTTCCCTCATATTCATAAGATCTTTCCATTTGCTAGAGTAACCATTCTGTTTTTGTTTGGACATAAGATGGATTATCTAACAGTATTTGTTCATTAGGAAACTAGATAGAAGGTTATTTTCAGATCTTAGCCTCCACCATCACTTTGCATTAAAAGACTTAGAGATATCATGAAGCCTTTTAAAACCAGCAACTCCTTCTGAAGTAGGGAAGCATAATTTATACCAGGCTCTCCAATGGTACTTTTTTTTTGTGTCATTATAACCACAGAAAAAATCAGCAAAATATATTTTCGATTGCTTGAAAATAGTTTTGGGAGGTGATATTACAGCAAATATGTGAAGAGATTGGGACTGAAGAACAGGCTTGATGAGTGTGGCTCTACCCCCAATAGATAATAGGTTACGTTGCCAACCTTTGATCTTATCCTGAACCTTAGTAACCATATCATTGAAGTAGAATATTTTTTTCCTCCCATAGTAGATTGGGAAAACCAAAATACTTGAAAGAAAAATGTTGATACTTGTAGCCTGTGACTCTTTCTATCATTCTTCTCTTGGGCTTTGGAGTTTGAGCGACAGTGACGAAGAAACGTTTCTCCTTGCTAATCTCCTGACTTGAAGCTTCTTCATATTGGTGAAGTGTATTCATGATCATCTTGATTGATCTCTGATGGGTTAGTATTCTATTTTGATGATCTAACAAACTTTTATGTAAAGAACCAGATAAAGGACCTGATGCGTAACCAACACAAACTCAAGAAATCTGGACAGTGTACTTTTGAACTCACCAGAAACAACTGAGGGAAATCCCTTGACATTCTCACTGACGGAAGTCCAAGTCAACTCTACAGCTGGAAAGTTGTGACAGAAAAGTAAGTGCCTGCAACTGTACATGCTACAGTGTAGTAACAGTGCAACAGTCACTTCCCCTTGGTTGAAAAGTGTACCAACTAGGCATGGGCATCCTTCTTGGGATGTCCTAGGGTTATAATATCTTGGTTGGAGACAAACAAGATATTCACTTGAGCATTTACTAAAAACATTCTCTCAAGCACTAAAGTGTTGCTCTTGCATTGAAGACTCAAGTGTGTCAAGAACAACAAGACAACTCCACTAAGACGGACCAGTTTCACCATGTGTTGTTAAGTGTCCTTAGTTGAGTTGTAATCTTGTGTTTTGCTTTTCATTGTATCCTACTTGCTTTCTTAGAAGCACGGTTTTAGGAATCTCAAAATCATAAACCTTTTGTGTTGGTGTTGTGACTAGTGTAGTCATAAGTCAAAAGTATTTGTGACTAGTGAGTGACAAAGTGGCTTGTAATAGGGATTACAAGTTTGAGTGTTAAAGTCTTTGTAAGAGTGTCATTACAAAGTGGCTAGTAATAGTTAAGATTACAAGTTAGTGAAGTTGAAATCCTATCAGAATAGGTCGTGGTTTTTGTCCCCTTGAGTTGGGATTTTTCCACGTAAAAATCCGGTGCCTTTCTTACTTACTGTATCTGTCAATATCTCTTAGGGAACTGGTAAAGGACCAGGTCTCCTTACTGTTTGGTGGACTCATAGAAACTATTAATTGGTATCATAGCGGGTTCTTTCTAAAAGTCTAACACCTAGAAAGGATCTCTAATGGATGCTCTACCTAACTTTGAAGAAGGACAATCAACATACCGACACCCTAAATTCAATGGTCAATACTACGGGTGGTGGAAGACTCGTATGCATGACTTCATAATGGCGGAAGATTCAGGACTGTGGGACATTATCTGTAATGGTCCACATGTTCCTATGCACAAGGTTGGAGAAGCAGGTCTATTGGTGTCAAAATCGTCTATGGGGTTTGGAGAAGAAGAAGGTTTGTGAATTTTGGTAAAATCCCGTAATACATTCTGTTTTGGGTATTTTAAAATCACTGGACAGATTTCTTCTTCGCATTCGTGGGCCCCAGGCTGAGTTCGCGGAGGCTTGGATTTACTGAACAGTGCGTTCGCGGATGTGGGGCCACGTTCGCACAGGGTATTTACTACCCNCCCCCCCCCCCCCGTGCGTTCGCATGGCTTTGGCTAAGGTACACTCCGCGTTCGCATCCTATGTGGTGCGTTCGCATAGTTCATTCTCCACCCCGACCCCCAAACCTCTATAACCCTGTGTGTTTGCACTCCCTTGGGTGCGTTCGCATAGGGTAAAATACCCGGACACTAGAAAATGCATTAAACACCAGATATTTCATGACTTTTGCACTCCGACACCTACCTGAAACTCACCCGAGCCCTCGGGGCTCAAAACCAAATATACACACAACCTCAAAAATATCCTACGGACTTATTCGAGCAATAAAATCACCAAATTAACATAAAAAATAACGAATTAAACCTCAAAAGCTATAAGAATTCTCAAAACTTCATAACGTTCAAATTTTCCATTTTTAGTCTGAATCACGTCAAACTAAGTCTGTTTCTTACCAAATTTCACAGATGGCACGTATAAAACATATCAAACCTGTTCCAGGCTTCGGAACCACAATACGGGCCTGGTAACACAGGTTTCACATCAAATTTTATTTTCAAAAGCCTTTATATTTTTCAGAAAACAATTTTCTTTAAAAATTCATTTCTCAGACTTGGGACCTCGGAATTCGATTCCGGGAATACGCCCAAGTCCCATATTTTCCTACGGACCCTCCGGAACCATCAAATCACGGGTCCGGGTCCGTTTACCAAAAATGTTGACCAAAGTTAACTTTATTCCAATAACTATCATAAATTCAACATTTATTCAATTTTCCACTTAACGGCTTCGCGGCTACACGCCCGGGCTGCGCACGCAGATCGATGTGAGATAAAAGGAGGATTTCATGCCCTCGGAACATAGATTTAGCTAAAATTACACGGGATGACCTTTTGGGTCATCACAATCTCCACCTCTAAAACAAGCGTTCATCCTCGAACGGACATAGAAAGGTACCTGAATCGGGGAAAAGATGGGGATATCGGCTCCGCATATCGGACTCGGACTCCCAGGTAGCTACCTTAACAGGTTGACCCCTCCACTAGACATGAACCGAAGGATAACTCTTCGACCTCAACTGACGAACCTACCGAGCTAATATGGCTACCGGCTCCTCCTCATAAGACAAATCCTTGTCCAACTGGACACCATTGAAGTCAAGTACATGAGATGGATCTGCAATATACTCCGAAGCATAGATACGTGAAACACCGGGTGCACTGTTGATAAACTCGGTGGCAAGGCAAGTCTGTAGGCCACCTCTCCTACCTTATCCAGAATCTCAAATGGACCAATGTACCTAGGGCTCAACTTGCCCTTCTTTCCAAACATCATCCACGCCCTTCATGGGCGACACCCGAAGGAAAACCCGGTCTCCTATCATAAATGCCAAATCTTGAACTCTGCGATCCGCATAACTCTTCTTCCTGGACTGGGCTGTACGAAGTCTATCTTGAATGACCTTCACCTTGTCCAAGGCATCCTGGACTAACTCAGAACCCAACAATCTAGCCTCTCCCGTATCAAACCACCTGACTGGCGACCGACACCGCCTACCATACAATGCCTCATACAGAGCCATCTGAATGCTCGACTGATAGCTGTTGTTGTAGGCAAACTCAGCTAAAGGCAAAAACTGGTCCCATGAACCTCCAAAGTCAATGACACATGCCCGCAACATATCCTCTAAAATCTAAATGGTAAACTCGGACTGCCCGTCCGTCTGAGGATGAAACGCTGTGGTCAAATCGATCCGTGTGCCCAACTCACGCTGAAATACTCTCCAGAAATTGGAGGTAAATTGAGTACCTCGGTTAGATATAATGGACACGGGCACACCATGCAATGGAACAATCTCCCTCATATAGATCTTTTCCAACTTCTCTGAAGAATACGAAATTGATACAGGAATGAAGTGTGCTGACTTGGTCAACCTATCCACAATAAGCCACACTGCATCAAACATCCTCTGAGTCTGTGGGAGCCCAACTAAGAAATCCATGGTGATACGCTCTCACTTCCACTCGGGAAGCTCAATCTGCTGCATCAAACCGTCGGGTCTCTGGTGCTCGTACTTAACCTGCTGACAGTTCAAGCACCGAGCTACATAGGCTACAATATCCTTCTTCATCCTCCGCCACCAATAATGTTGCCGAAAGTCCTGATACATCTTTGCGGTGCTCGGATGAATGGAATACCGGGAACTATAGGCCTCCTGCAATATCAACTCACGGATGCCATCAACATCAGGTACACAAATACGACCCTGCATCCTCAAAACTCCCTCATCATCAACTGTGACCTGCTTGACACCTCCATGCCGGACCATATCTCTAAGAACACATAACTGACAATCATCATACTGCCTTGCCCGAATACGATCATACAACGAAGAACGGGCCACAGTATGGGCCAAAACACCGCCAGTCTCAGAAACCTCCAATCTCATAAACCGGTTGGCCAAAGCCTGAACATCCAAAGCAAGTGGTCGCTCTCCGAATGATAAATACGCAAGACTACCCATACTGGCTGACTTCCGGCCCAAAGCATCGGCCACCACATTGGCCTTCCCCGGATGATATAAGATGGTAATGTCATAGTCCTTCAACAACTCTAACCATCTTCTCTTCCTCATATTCAACTCCTTCTGCTTGAACAAATGCTGCAAACTCTTATGATCCGTGAACACCTCACATGGCACACCATACAAATAATGCCTCCAAATCTTCAATGTATGAACAATAGCTGCTAACTCCAAATCATGAACTAGATAATTCTTCTCATGAACCTTCAAATGACGTGAAGCATAAGTTATAACCTTGCCATCTTGCATCAACACTACAGCAAGTCCAACCCGTGAAGCATCACAATACACGGTATATGGCCATGAACTTGTGGGCAAAACTAACACCGGTGTCGTGGTCAAGGTTATATTGAGCTTTTGAAAGCTCGCCTCACACTCATTCGACCACCTGAACGGGGCACCCTTCTGAGTCAACCTGGTCATCGGGGCATCCATAGATGAAAAGCCCTCCACAAAGCGGCGATAATAACCTGCTAAGCCCAAGAAACTCCGAATCTCTGTAGCTGAGGTGGGTCTAGGCCAATCTCTGGCTGCTGAAATCTTCTTGGGATCGACCTGAATACCCTCTAACGACACCACATGACCCAAAAATGCTACCGAACTCAACTAGAACTCACACTTGGAAAATTTGGCATACAACTAACTATCCTTCAAAGTCTGGAGGATGACTCGAAGGTGCTGCTCGTGCTCCTCTCGGCTACGGGAGTAAATCAAAATATCATCAATGAAAACAATCACAAATGAGTCCAAATAGGGCCTGAACACTCGGTTCATCAACTCCATGAAAGCAGCGGGGGAATTAGTCAACCCAAATGAAATCACCAAGAACTCAAAATGCCCATACCGAGTACGAAAGGCTGTCTTAGGGACATCAGACGCCCTAATCCTTAGCTGATGGTAACCAGATCTCAAGTCTATCTTGGAAAACACTGTAGCACCCTGAATCAGGTTAAATAGATCATCAATCCTCGGCAAGGGATACTTATTCTTAATAGTAACCTTGTTCAACTGCCGGTAGTCAATACACATCCTCATTGAGCCATCTTTCTTCTTAACAAACAACACTGGGGCACCCCAAGGAGAAACAATAGGCCTAATGAAGCCTTTATCCAACAAATCCTGCAACTGATCCTTCAACTCCTTCAACTCTGGCGGGGCCATACGATACGGCAGAGTAGAAATGGGTTGAGTGCCCGGAGCCAACTCAATGCAAAAATCAATATCCCTGTCGGGTGGCATACCCGGCAGGTCAGCAGGGAATACCTCTGGAAACTCACGAATCACGGGCACAGAATCCATAGAAGGAACCTCAACACTAGAATCACAAACATAGGCCAAATAAGCCAAACAACCCTTCTCGACCATGCGCCGAGCCTTCATATATGAAATAACTCTACCGGAAGAATGACAAGGAGTCCCTCTCCACTCCAAACGAGGTACTCCCGGTAAGGCCAAAGTCACAGTCTTGGCATGACAGTCCAGAATAGCATGATAGGGGGATAACCAATCCATCCCTAAAATAACATCAAAGTCAACCATATCAAGGAGCAAAAGATCTACTTGAGTCTCCAGACCACCAATAACCACTAAGCATGAACGGTAGACTCGATCTACCATAATAGAATCACCCACCGGTGTAGACACATATACAGAAGTACTTAGGGAATCATGGGGCATACTCAAATAAGGGGCAAAATATGAAGCCACATAGGAGAATGTATACCCCGGATCAAATAAAACCGAAGCATCTCGGCTGCAAACTGAAACCGTACCTGTAATGACTGCATCAGAGGCCTCAGTCTCAGGCCTGGCCGGAATAGCATAACATCGGGGCAGAGCCCCTCCAACCTGAACATCTCTGGGTTGACCTACTGCGGGCTGACCTCTACCTCTCACACCCTTTCCTCCACCTCTAATAGTCTGGCCTCCACCTCTAGCACCTAGACCTCCACCCCTAGCTGGCTGAGGGGGTGGGGGTGCACCTGATGCGGGAACCATAGCACGGGAACCCTGATAGTGCGAACAACCAACACCTCGGGGACAAAACCTTGAGATGTGCCCCACACAACCGCAAGTGAAATAAGACCTCGGCTGCTGAGAATGCTGACCCTGGAACTGCCCCTGTCGACCAGAATAACTACCCTGGAAGCTCTGAATTGGCGGTGCACTAATAGGAGCTGATGGTGCACTGCGAGATACCTGAAGTGCCGACTAGAATGGCCTAGAAGGATGACCTCTGCCAAAGGAATCTCTGCCTCCAGATGAGGCACCACTGAACCGGCCGAAATGGCGAGGTCTCTTGTCAGACCCCTGACCACTGCCCTGTGATAAGACCATCTCAATACGCCTGGACACATCGGCCGCATCCTGAAAAGAGATATCAGTACCTGTCTCCCTGGCCATCTGAAGTCTGATAGGATGAGATAGACCCTCAATAAACCTCCTCACTCTCTCTCGATCAGTGAGGAGTATCATAATAGCATGTAGGGCCAAAGTGATGAACCTGGTATCATACTGTGTAATAGTTATAAATCCCTGCTGGAGACGCTCAAACTACCTCTGAAGATCCTCCCTATGAGTAACTGGAAGAAACTTCCCCAAGAATAACTCGGAGAACTGAGCCCAAGACAAAGGTGCAGACCCAGCTGGTCTGGTCAAGCAATAGTCCCTCCACCAAGTCTTGGCGGTACCAGAAAGACGGAATGTGGCGAAATCAACTCCATTGGACTCGACGATGCCCATGTTCCGAAGAACCTCATAACAACTGTCCAAGTAATCCTGGGGATCCTCTGATGGTGCACCAGTAAAAGTAGTAGGGAATAACTTGGTGAACCGATCCAATCTCCACAAAGCATCGGCAGACATAGCTGCCCCCTCAACGGCCTGTGCAACAATACCCTGCTGAGATGCTCCAGCTGTCTGAGGTGCTGGAGTCTGGAATTGAGTGGCTAACTGCTCTGGTGTGCGAGTAGCAGGAGTCTGGGCCCCTCCCCCATCCTGAGAAACGGCTGGTGCGGTAGGAACTAGACCGGCCTGAGCTACGCTCTCCATGAGGCCCACTAAGCGGACCGGAGCGTTCTGAAGAACCGGGGTGGCAATGAACCTCTCTGGGACTTGAGCTAGTCCAAATGGAACCGTCTGAGCAGGAACCTCACCAGCAAAAACTACCTGTGAGTCATCTACTGGGGCTGCTGCTCTAGGCTGAGCCCTGCCCCTGCCTCGGCCTCTAGCACGGCATCGCCCTCGCCCTCGGCCCCTTGTAGGAGTTGCAACAGGAGGATGGGGTTGTTGATCGGTAGATGAGGAAGCACACGTTCTCGCCATCTGCGAGAGAATAGAATCGGCTTGTAATGTAGGTGCCAAAGAAAAGGTTTATAGGCCCAAATGACTATCTAAGCATTAATGTCATTTATGACGGCATACTAGCTCAATGTGTCAAAGAAACACCTACATCATCTCCAAGACTCACAAAGCTTACTTATTTCTCTTCGACTAATACAGGGGGCAAGTATAGACTAACACAAGATAGCATAGAATGTAATCAAGCCTCACATCACGCAATACACATGATTCACTCCGGACGATTCAGAGCCAACACTCATGTTAAACAACTAAGAATAGTCATCATATTAACTCAACACATGGAAGTGATCATAGAAGTCAAAAGATGAGCCTAAGTGTCAAAATAAAGTCACATATATTCTCAAGGCATGAGGGCACATAGAACACGGAGAAGATAATCAATTCAAATATTAAAGTTCAAAATCCCGGCATAAAACATGTCAAAACATACCGATACTCATGTTCTTCTAGTTCCATTATTGGTTCTAAAAAGAAAAGGAAAATCTTCTTGTATTTTTTTTCTTTAGACTTTACTCACTCAAGAAAACTGTTTAAGAAATCCATTGTCGAGAAAAGTACAAAATATTTTAAAATTCTACCTACAAAAAAAAATTACTACCCAGTTCAAAGAGTCATCCCTTGGAAAAGAACAGTGATTATTTTTACCTAAATATTTTTTTTCCATATTTTTTTCAACACACATACAATAACACAACTAAAATAGCACAAGAACACCCAAACAGTCTCTTCACCCCACACATAAAATTATGCATTATCCCCAATGCATACCCATAAATATACGGGGGTAAAATAAACTCCTTGGTAAGCCAAAGGACGATGCATTAACAGTTCATGGGATACTTAGACTTTTCCCTGGCATTGGTCTTTCAAGCGGGTAACTCACACTTAGTTCCAACCATCTGATTTTCTGTTTCATCCTTCCAATAGCTTTTCTTTCCATGCTTATAGAATATCAAAAATCGGCACTACAAAATAACACAATTGAGAAAAGAAATAACTAGAAATTATAGAAAACTGTAAAATTGGGTTGCCTCCCAATAAGCACCTGATTTAACGTCGCGGCACGATGAGAATAATTTTTTGTCTCCACCTCGAGCTTATGAATCGGACCCCGAATTTGGCATCAAGTTTTCAGTTATGCTCCAGGGGAGGAGGAACAAATCTAACCGGCCCAAGCAACCAATGCATCATTCTGCACTTCTTGGCGTTTACATGAGGTGTGTAATCCTGATTTTCTGGCAAGAAATTTTTTAGAATGTAGGCACATTGTTCCTCATCCCTTGTCTCCTCAATTGGCTCGGGTGACTCTATTTCCATATCATCATCTACGCACAATGTGGAAAAGTGTTTGGAGTAAGGAAAAATGCGCTCAAACTAAAAATGTATAGGCTTATTCATATCCTATTCATGGCAAACACTAGAGTCAACTAAAATTGTATCTTCAATATTCTCGGTTGACTCTAGTAACTCTACTTCAACATGGGCATCCTCAAATTTTAGTTAGATAGATTGTTGGTGTTCTATTCTTATCTCCTCCACTAGCGCCTCAATTTCTGTATCTAATTCACGCTCTTCTTGGATGCTATCCACAATATTGTCTTGTTGAGCATTAAATGCTTCAACTAGTTGACTCACTTGTACCTCCAGGTTGTGAATAGTTTTCTTTTGCCTTTCTATCTGCAGCTGTCTTTTACTATTTTGTTCCACAAGGCACTTTAACATATCCTTCATCTCTTTTAGGTCATCATCCTTGGGTTCTTTGTTCCTATTAACTTCACAAGAAAAAGAAGAACCATCAAAGTAAGGGGTTGGGGAAAGATAAGAAATATAAGCACAACCATGAATGTGACCATCTTGACTACCACACATATCACACACATTCCACACATAAGATTGAGTTGGTGCACATAACTCGGGATTATTTTGATAGTTTTGCCATGGGTGGTTTCCTTCCTAATATTCATAAGGACGATCAGAAGTAGAATTACCAAGATTAAAACTCCCATAATTTCATGATGCCATGTTTCTCAAATCGATAAGTAGAATAAACTAAAATTAAGAAAAATAGAACAAAATAAAAGTTCAAACTTGAAACCTATTAATATGTACGCCACATACAACTACACCGTCAGTTCCTCGGCAACGGGCGCCGAATTTGATCACGCCCAACTCTAGTCCTAAAAAGGATAAGTGGTAGCTGCAAATATAATCTGGTATAAGAGTCCGGAGTCGAATCTCGCAGGGAACTAAGGTTTAACTACAAGTGTTGACTATCACTAAGAAGACAAGCTCGAACAATTCCTAAGTTATAACTATAAAGATTTTTATTTTAAACTAATTAACTAACAAATTAAAGGAGTGAACTAACAACTAAAGATGCTAAGAGGTGGAGACAAGATTAAGGAGGTCTAGAGTTAAGATTTCCTCAATTGTTAGAATTATTCTCGCTACGTCATCTATAATTTCGCCTAAGTATTCTCGACCGATTGTGAGTACTTTGGGTGTCGTAGCTCTCTCTCGAGCAACTACCACAATTTACTAGACATATTCTCTCAAACTACGCTAGCTGGAACTAATTCACCGCTCAATACGATCGCACCAAGGTTTCGTTATCTCTAATCCCGCCTTTAAACCCTACGTATTGAACTCTCACATACGTTAGGAGTGATGTTGTTCAACAAATACCTAAATGTGTACTCTCTCTTGAGAAATATACACACTAAATAGGCACAATCAATTGATGGTGATTCAATCAACAACAATAAATACATAGTTGAACAAATAGAGAAATCCAACAACTCAATTATATAAAAACGTAATAAGAATTCATCCTACAAAAGGTTCCATCAAAACCCTAGATAACGAATTAGTTATTCATAATAGTTTCCAAAACTACAATACTAGAATTCATAACCAATAATGAAAATAGGAACAAGGAAGTGAAAAACTCGTAGAAGAATATCCGCCTTGCTCCTAGTGTGTTCTTGCCTCCTTTGGTCGATAATCCTCTCTAAGAACGCCCCCTTCTTCTGACTCAAAAAACGTCCCTCTCCAAAACGTCTTCCCTCCTCAAAAGTGAGTTTAAGGAGTATTTGTTTGTGATATGGTTATCATGGGGCGAAAATAATGCAAGCCCTCTTCGAAACAACCTTTTGAGGTTAGCTTGTTCACTCTCTCGTGCGCACGCGAGAGTGAACGAGCAAAGTTCTTCTCTTTTTCTTTTCCTTCTAAGTCTCTCGTGCACTTCCATGCCTTTTTTCCATACTGCGTTGTTTTTTTCCTCAAGCTTTTCCTCAGCTAGCTCGTTCACTCTCTCGTGTGCACGCGAGAGCGAACGAGCGGAGAACTTCTCTTACCTTTTTGTCTCAAATCAACTTCTTTTGATCATCTTTCGTCCAATTTATTCCTACACATAAGAACGTTATGAGCATAATTCAATATAAAAACTTATATAACCGTCCATAACCATACAAGTTATGAGATGAAAGTACACCGAAAAATATATCTTTTTGGCCGTTTATCAACTTCCACATACAGTGGCGTAGCTAAGTACGCTCTCTTTTCAAGGCACGCACCCATGTACGTCTTTGTGCGTCCCTCTTTCTGCATTTTACTTTTCATCTCTTTACATCAATATAAATTGTGGAGGGTTTGGTGCAAACAAAATGTGTTTTTTTTATTGGAAACTTTCACGGTAAGTCGATTTGTAATACAAAATTTTCATTCTCCACATATGCTAAAGTTTCCACGGTGTACATAAGGGGACTTCAATAGATACCAGAACAATGACATAAAATGTAGGCATAAAATGCTTTGTGATTATAGCTATGCGGGGAAAGAATGTGATGGTTTTTTTCTAACCTGGCGCAACATATATATGGAATGTCAATTATGCACTTCAATTGTTGAGTATTCAGGGAGAAGGTCAACTTAAATGAATGTTAGATGTGCTTCTCAAAGACCAATTCTCCTACTTCATTACAAAAAAATCTTTGTAAAACTTATCATTCTGTAATAATTACCAATAACAGTAATTCATATCACAAACAATTTTTAGTGACATATATTATTTTTATATTTGTTTGGTATGCTTCATGTCTACTCATCCGTATGAACAGGAGAGCGTTGATCCAAGATTTAAAAGGAAATCTCTATTACATTCTCAACTTATTGTAGAATTTGACGTCAAAAGTGATTGAATTTAGAAGTATTTTATTACTTTATGTCAATTTTTTTTATTATTATGGTATTCATGATAAGCAATTTTCCTGTAATTTTCTGATTAAATACTTATGATATCGTAGAAATTAGTGTTTTTTTTTCTTTCTATGTTGTTATTGTTGTTGTTTCTCTTGATTAAAACGAAATGGTTTCCTTTTCTCTTTTGGTAATAGGATTAAAATAACCTTGGTAACTATTCTGAAGCGAGATATTTGAGATTATACCTTATATCATAGTGAATCAAGAAGGCTACAGGTATAAACAGATAAATCGAATTTTATATATACCTTTTTAATATATGTTTAACTTTTCTGGAACTATTATGACAATTTTTTTTGGTACAATTTATTAGTGGGAAAAGAAGTCCTCGCTCTAACCAAAGACCGCCATTTCTTAAAATTAAATCTTAATTTTGTTACACTTCTTTCTTTAAAACTAAAATTTGTAAGTCAACTGTAGGAAAGATTTAATATTAGTTTTTTCTTTCGTATATTCTACATTCAAGAATTAACCATAATGGAAAAAAGTTTTGATTACATAAAACGTTCGTCTTACTTAAAACCTTAGCTAAATGTTAAATATATAACATGGTTAAGTGAATACAAATAAATTCAAAGTAGGATCTGGCATATATTCCTTGATAGGAGCGACAACGGTATCAACTTAGTGAATAGTTTTTTTTTTTTTTTTTTTTTTGTGCTTTGTGTTAGTAGAAGAAAAAAGTTTTGGCTCCAAGCAAAGAAATATTTTATCCTCTTCTATCTAAAATTATGTTATTAAAAATTATTTCTAAATCCACTAATTTACCGCGCGAAGCGCAGAGAAATGTATTAGTTTAACTATAAAAAAGAAGGTATAGGATCGGATCGGACATACATTCCAATAAAAAAAAGTTAGCAAATAGTCTAATTTTTCCCCCTCTTCGTCTTTCGATAGATTATGAGCGCACAACTTAAACTAATAATGAATGAGGTATGTGTTAAAAAAAAATTGAAGACACATTACTTGTTTGGTCTTAAAATTGAGAGGGAACTATTCCATTTATTGAGTTTATATTGGCTATCCTTAAATGATTAATTGGGATTGGTTTGGTAGAAGAAAATAAAAGAATGTTGTTGGATTTTGTTGAGCTTGAAAACAACTTGTTGAAGAAAAACAAAAGTTGATATATTGATATTTGAAGGCTTGGATTGAGTCTAGCCATTGAAAATTATTACTCTCTCCGTTCCAGTTTATGTGAACCTATTTCCTTTTTGGTTCGTTCCAAAAGAATGACACATTTCTAAATTTGGAAACAATTTTGCTTAAACTTACAATTTTACCCTTAATGAGAAACTTTTATAACCACACGAAAACTCAGGGCCCTTTTTTGAATTGTTTAGGACCACAAATTCCAAAAATCTTCATTTTTTTTAAACTCCGTGCCCGATCAAACAGATTCACATAGATTGGAACGGAGGGAGTAAACTTTGTATTAGAAGGTTGGATATCAAATTTGGAGTCATTTGACCAATTTAGAAGGAAAACATGTTAATAAAACTTTCACGGTTTGTTTCTGCCGATTAATCAAGTTATATGGCCTAAATTCTAGCAATCCATCGAGATTTAGCCACAAAAATTGAAAATTCGTCATGATTCTTGACAAGGTTTTGGCGAATCCTGAAAATTTTTAATGCAAAGGCAAGTTTCACCCATCAATTTGATTCTTAATTCGTCAATTTCTCTACCTAAGATTTTCAGTAATGTTTATGTTACTCAAGCCGACATTCTCGCTTCCGCTCCGTCCACCTCCGATCATGCGGAGGCTTCTATCTCTAGGGCAAAATGCTACCCTACCGATGTTATTTTACATCCAACTGGTAGATTGTATCAACATCATAGTATTAGAGACACTTTATAAATCAAATGTCTTTTTTTTTTCGAATGGACAAACTCTCACAAATAATATAATACTTAGGGGTAACAGTGGTATACTTCTTTTGAAATGAGGTCAAAATTTAAATAGTAACACAGGAAGACCCTATTTGTGCAAATCACCTTAAAATGTGTTACCCGAAAGCCAGCTCATGAAGGCCCAATGTGATAACCAGATGCTAATATTTTTATGGCCTATAAGAAATGTGTTACCCCAGAGCCAGCTCACGGAGGCCCAATATAATAACTGGATGCTAATATTTTTTAGGGCCTACAAAACTGTGTGTAGAAATTGCACGGGGCGTCCTATTTGGTCGCCCTCATTTAACCTATACCCATTTTTTTTTAAACTTTTAACTTGTACCTACTTTTTAAACAACTTCAGCTCCCTTTCTCTTTCTCCTTCTCCTCCTTCGTTTTCTTCTATGAGTGTGTAGTAGCGCACACCAGTGAGTAATCAGCTACAAAGAATCACTGACTCTCCCACCAAAACATCATTTTTTTTCTCTTTACGAATTCAGCAATAAAGAAACTTTCAGTAATTCTTCTTTTCGCATCTTGATTTTACACAAGCTTAGACGAATAAATGACCCACCTGCACTGTTTCTTTTTTAGAAGATCGAGGAGAAGATGTGAAGAAGAGAGAAGGAAAATTGACTCGTTTTTCATTAAAATGGGTAAAATGATAGTACTAGAAAGTGTAATTAAATGGGAAACACGTTAGTGCTAAAGAGATTTTAAACATTTGAATAGCTCTAGAGCTGAAGTTCTCCGGTTACAAAGACAAAAGCTTCAACTCTAGAGCTGAAGTTCCCCAGTTACAAAACAAAAACTTCAGCTCTAGAGCTGAAGTTCCCCAGTTACAAAACAAAAACTTCAGCTCTAGAGCTGAAGTTCCCCAGTTACAAAGACAGAAACTTCAGCTCTAGAGCTGAAGTTCCCTAGTTACAAAACAAAAACTTCAGCTCTAGAGCTAAAGTTCCCCAATTACAAAACAAAAATTTCAGCTCTAGAGCTGAAGTTCCTCAGTTACAAAGACAAAACCTTCAGCTCTAGAGCTGAAGTTCCCATTTATAAAGACAAAAACTTCAGCTCTAGAGCTAAAGTTCGCGAGTTACAAAATAAAAACTTCAGCTCTAGAGCTGAAGTTCCCTAGTTACAAAGACAAACTTCTGCTCTAGAGCTGAAGTTCCCCAATTACAAGTCAAAAACTTCAGCTCTAGAGCTGAAGTTCTCCAGTTATAAAGACAAAAACTTCAGCTCTAGAGCTGAAGTTCGCAAGCTGCTTCAGGCCCGTCTACTAGAATACTGAAGTTTTGCGTGATTGCCTTTGCTACTTCAGTCTCGTATGCTGAAGTTATGCGAAAAAGCGGGTATAAGTTAAATGTTTTTTGCAAAGCGAATATAAATTAAAACGTGACACAAACGGGTACGGATGCAAATGCCCCAACTGTGTTACCCCATAGCCAGCTCATGGAGCCCCAGTATAATATATAGACCCTCCTAAAATTGAGCAGGGATTTAATATAAGTGTATTAATTCAAGTCACAAGTCAGTACAAATTATCCATTGCAAATAAAAAATCACCATCTTAAAGAAGTAAAGAAGACTATATGCGTAGCAAAATTACAAACCATAGTAGATGTACTAATTTAAGAGAAAGAAATTTACAATAACTTACAGAGGCCCTTAAACTTATTTCATGAAATTCATATACTAATGAGGCACAAAAGAACTTGTTTATGATTTATGTATCAATAAAACGAGACAAAGAACTGAAATGCATTACAGAGGCTGAAAAGTAGAATTGAAGAGAAAGAAATTTACAGTAACTTACAGAATTACCAACACACCATAGTCAAAATAATATATATATATATATATGTATATACTGTATACACATAATCATCAACAAGATCCAGATGCCCCTGAGATCTGATCAATCTATCTATCCGGTGAGGGAAAATAGAAAAGAAAAAAGAATCATATATCCCATCAAGCATAACAATTCTTACCCCACAAGCAAACAGTAACGTGTCTCCAATAATTCAACACATAATTATCTTTTTGTGGTTTTCTACTAATTAATAATAATCAATCACCAATAATCATGGATAATCTTAAATGAAAACCAAGCTGTTATCATCATCAAATCTCATGTCCTCAATGCTCGAGTGCACTCCTCCATCTTGTATACTTGGATCTTCAAAATTCATGTCCAACAAGAACCCATACTCATCCTCGGCTATTTGATCATTCGATGGAGCTTGAGATAACTGAGGATAGCTGCTTTGGTTGTTGTCTGGTTCCATTAAATCAAACAACTTCTGGCTTTGATGAAGAGGGCGTTGGGAGACGGCCGCGGCCGCCATATTAGGGCGGTAGCCGCCGTAAGGCAAGGTATGGTACTGGTTCATATTATTATTGGGAGAGCTAACAACACCAACCTCGTACATGTTTTGTGGGCTGAGAATGTTGTTGTTACTGCTGTTCTCAGCTTTAGCTTTGTGAAATACTCGACACAACACCCAATCTTCCTGTTCAATCATCATACACGACACAAATTTAGTAATGTCGTTAGGTGTTTTATTACTATGTAAGAAAACGGTTTTGAATTTACTCATATATGTAGCTAAAATCTAGCCAGCAGCCATTCTTTTGTCCATCACTTATTGTTTCCCCCCTTTCAGCTAGGAGGTTTCTATGAAGTTTCTTGCATAGACTTTTGTCACTTGTCACGTGAAACAATTATCTTGATTTCCCTACGTGTCGTGTCCCTAATTGCTAATGGTGAAATTAAAACGCTTTGTTGTCTCATCATTATATTACGCGTGGCAGAATCTTTTTAAATCTTAATCAAATCATACTGAGTTATGATTTTTCAACAACATTTTGATCCTTCCTTTGGAAGCAAATGAAAAGAAAAACAACCAACTTAAGGAAATTGATGAATCGTATGTTAACGAAAAAAAATGTAGAGAAAAGTACTGTCTCCACAAAAACAGTTCGGGTAAATTATTTAGGTCATTCAAAATTAACTTTAGCGTGTAAAGTTTTTATACTATAGTATATAACACTTACATTTGTGAAAAATTAATATAGTGCATGAGAAGAAATATAAAAAAAAATTACCTTAGGGGGTATGTGTGGATTTTCAAGGCGGAACTCATGCATGATCCAACCAGTTTTAATTCCATTAGGAGCTCTATTTTTGTAGAAGACTAAAGTTTTTCTCATCCCTACAGTCGTACGGGTTCGAGGATCTAGCACCGTCCGATCCTTGCCCGTGGCTTTCCAATAACCCGAAGTTGTGGCCCGATTAGTCCGAAAACCAGTTGCGTATTTGCGATCTCGAAAGCTGAAGAAGTACCATTCACTCGAGTTGAGCTTTGCCACCTCTAGTTTAACAAAAAACAATCAACATGAGTATTAGTAATAAGCCACCATAATTTAAACTTTATGTGTATTAACAAAAAACAATCAACATGAGTATTAGTAATAAGCCACCATAATTTAAACTTTATGTGTATTAACTTTTAAGATAGCAATATCTGGTGTTAGTAGCTGAATTTTGAACTTAATTTTATACCTATTAGTAGATTTTTAATATAAATACAGGTTTAAACTGAAACTATTGGATTCGACTGAATCTATACTTTAATTACCTTCTAGCTCCGCCCTTGATGATTGTGTGTATGCATGTATATAATTCATGGCAAGTAAAATATAATTTTGAATAATATTATTGTGTATACGTACAAGCTGACTCAAACACTAACGTGATAAAAGTTATATATACAGACATACATATGCGTGTATAACGAAATTATTGGAAGAGACTATCGCCACTGGCTTGTAAGACAATGCTATTATCTAAAGTGACGCAGCTAGTTGGGTATTAGTCACAATAGATTCTCTAAGCATATTTCCTCTTTAGCTAAACCTTTTGAGAAAGTTCATATGAAAGAATGGAAAAAGGGTTTTAACCTTTTCTTCATAATACTACGAAATATTAGATGGTGGGCAATCCAATATCACTTTCGTCATGTCTCACCTAATAACAATCATAGCCAATAAAATTAGGAGTAATAGTGAGAATTTAGGCTTTCTAATTTATACTCTTTTTTCTTTAACAAAATCAGTCATCAAAATTAGATTTGAAACATATGCATCTCATTCTACTTATACGTGAAGAATAAATGGCCGCCTTTTCATGTGTCTAGATCAATTAACTACACGTGCAAGAGAAAATTAGTGAGTTGTGATGAAATAATATGGGGAAGTAAGGTGGCCAAATGGTCCCAATGGAACTAGACTACCTCTCTTGCCCAAGAAATTGCACAAATATGACACTTTTGGGGTGGTGTTTAACCTTTAACCTTACTTTCCTTATGAGTAGAACTTCAAGATCAAAAAGTAAAACGGTTGCCCATGGAACAACACTTATAAATTATGCAAGGATACAAAATCCAGGATCATTCACTTTAATTTGAGGGTTATTGGTGTATTTCACCCTCTTTTGCCCTATTGATCATTAACGTCTTTCTCTTTCGATTTTTTAATGTTCTGTCTCTCGCTTTCTTAAACACATTGCTAAAAGAATATATATAGTACTCTCATTTCATGTATTTTTATTTTGATTCTGCACGAAGTTTAAGAATATATTTTTTCTTTAAATATTATAATCTTAAAATAAATATGTGTATAACATATCAAATTTTTTTGAATCTTATAGTCTTATAGAAGTCATCTTATTCCTAGAAAGGATTGTCATTAAAGGTAAAATATAAGTGTTGTAATTGAAAATTTACTATAATACTTCTTTTTGAAAATTATTGAAAGCGAAACTTTAAAATATGTGCATAGATTGAAACCAAGGGAGTTGTATAAGTTGATATATAAATTTCATGCATGCCGATTACCACAAACTTTTCAACAAGAAGGTAAAATAATAGTAATGAAGTTTTAGGAGAGAAACATATACTCCTATATTTCCTTACCTGAAACTTCTCCAGAAAGAAATCTATTATCCTACGTTAGAATATATTTCATAAGCTTCATTAAATTTGGATCAAGTGAAATTAATTAATCATGAAGCGTTTAATATGCAGGAACACATCAATTTCTGCTGAACTCCCAAGTGTAGTACTAAATTATTTTATTTAATTATTAGATGAAGGTAACATAGTTCTTTATGGATAAAAAAAAGATACCTGGAAGGTGAATTTCGTTTTGTGAGATTGAAAACGATATGAAGATATTATAAGAAAATAATAAAGAAGTTAGAATTTATAAAGGAGGCTTACAGCTTACAAAAATTCATTTTTGTTACAATTTATGTGAAAGTGTTTAATTTGACTGTATAATATGTTTAATAAGTAGTACTAATTATTTTGTGAAAACATCTTTTTATTGTAACCACATTATTCTTGCGAAGAAATCGCCAAGTTTAAAGCTATATTTCCGCATATTCTACACATGTGAACCAAATCCATTAAAACCTGATAATTGATGTTCACTCCAGAAAGCAAGCATCATTTTCTGCCCCCTTAACTTATCTCCTTCACATCTCAATACTCAGTTTCAGGAGACAACGTAACGTCAAATAAATAAAATGAAAGGCCTAAAAACTGTAAGATATACAGAATTTAATATTTTAGAGAGAAAAAACTTGCAGATTCCGAATCATAATCTTGTTATAGTTTAGCATTATCTGCCTTTTGAAAAAAGTCTCTCTCTTTCTTTTCTACCATAAAGAAATCAAGAAACGTCGGTTGAAGCCACTTTTTGAAACTTTTTCATCTCATCACGACAGTACACTATTTTCGTGTAGCGATAATCTAGTTTCTATCTCTAAAATTCTTTTCCGTTTCTAAATTTTATATAATAACAAACAAAAAAAATTACTCCTCAATCCCAAACAATTAGCTGTTGGGTCGTTTGTATGAATACTTTAAGCTCAACTCATATTATGAACTTGAGAAAATTACAAAGAAATTCATAGAAAGAGAAGAAGAAAAAGGAAGAAAATAATGAGAGAAACCTACCAGGAAGCTGCCATGGCTCACAAGTATGGAGATCGATTTCCACTAAAGTACCTTTAAGAGCCTCTTCATTTGCAATTTTCTTGAAGAGATAATGGCAAACTAATTCTTCATCACTTGGATAGAATCTAAATCCAGGAGGCAGTGTTGCTCCAATGTCTCTTAAACCCATCATTTGGGAGTGGTTTTGTAATAAAATAACTTTTTTTTTTTTAAAATGGAACTAAAGGAATATTTTTGTTAAGGTTTGTCCTAAAAGAAGCATTTCACCAATTTCTTTGTTTGATAATATATTTTAGTACTATAGAGAAGGAAAAGGTATGTATTTATACAAAGACAAGGGGAGGGTGACAAGTGCCCTTTGCCACTTGGAATTTGTTACATTATTCTAGCAGCTTATGCTTGTGAAGTTCGTTATTGTTATTTGTTGGGACCTTCATGAAAACCAAAGCCACAAGAAATCTTCCTTTGAGAGTTATTTGAGGGCGTAACTAATTAAGTCAAGGAAATGAGGGCGTAATTAAGTTAAGGAAATAAATGATTATGCGGCACAATTTGGATTTCGGGAGCAAACTGTATAGTTGTTTTGACAGTAAATTCACAAATGTATATTTTATGTTTTGTGAAATAAAATATACGTATAGTGAAATTATGTAAATAATAATATAAGTCACAATAATTAACTATTTAAAATATATTGAAAAAACTCCAATAAAAAAATATTTACTTGACTCTTGAAATCGGACCGATACCACATATTAAATGGGTAAGAAGGGAATATAAAGTCTAAAGAAAGTATTAAGTGGAGTATTATACACTATATATTATTACGTCAAAAGCCTATCATTTAAGGGAGAGCCTCCAAAATTCTCCTTTTTACCATATTTATAGACATACGAAATTTGTACAAAATTCCATAACCTATCCTGTTGATCAAGGTGGGCTGAGGTTGGATTGTATGATTAATAGAAAATTTCAAAAAAGGGGAACTAAGTTCGAAGTGAAAAACCTAACAACCTAATCCAAGTGACTCCTTTTAGTAATCCTTTAGTACTAGGGAATGTACAGCCATTCACGGAATCATAGATATATATTTATATGGTTCATACCTCTCTAGTGATATATATATATTCTGGTTATAAGGGATATAGTTGATATTTTCCTAAATCTAATTTCACATATAATGAATTACATATATTTTGTAAATATCATTTGAATAAGTGTGTGGCATCTGTAATTCTCTTTTTTCATAATTATTCTTTTGCCCAAGATTGGGGTGTATCTATTTTTAAGTCTAAAGGAGCGTAGATGGGAACAAATGTAGAGGTGGTTAATGGCCTTACCTCTTCTATATATCCAAACCAACAATGATCTAAGCTCATTCTATGCAATCTGACTTATGTCAAAAATAAAATATGAAATTACAAAGCCAGGATGAGGAAGATTCCTCCTTTAAAAATTATGCTTCCGAAAAGAATTGACTAAGTATCAGCTACTTAGCGATTTCAAATTATAGGAATAAAAGATGAAAGCACCTTTCTTCACTCGGATTCTAAAAGCATGGATTCCATTTGCATCATTTTTCAATGTGGATTTAACCTGCCTAGGCAAGGTAATATGAAGAAGACATTATGTTTAGTCCCTTTCCCTAAATTAACTAGTTATAATAATTGGTTGATTAATATTGTGTACGGTCAAAATCAGGTATGTCCGATTTCATGGGCTCGGCGAGTCACTTCGAGCCCGAGTTCAGAATCAGCCGAGCAAGCCCGATAAACCAAGCTCGAGCTTGATGACGAAGCACAAGGCTTGAGGATCGTAGTATACGATGAGTACCGGGGCTAAGTATGACCAACCCCGAGATGATGCCGTTATGGGTTTATAATAGAAAGAGCGAGATTCCCGTAGTGGCACAAAGATCAAGGCGTGAATTCTGGAACGGATTTGTACGAATTCGTACAAGGCGGTTAGACAGCTGTACAATTAGATTCCTTACTAGAAATGGAAATGTACCTTATTTAGGACTCCCCTATTATATAAAGGGGATTCCATTCATTTGTAAAAACAATCAATCATTGGAAAAAAATACACACTCTTGCTTTCTTGCTCATCACTCATCAAAACTATTTCTTAGCTTTATTGTTCTTACTTTACTGTTCATGCAAGTATACCTCGAGGCCACCATAGCTCGAGGCCGAGACTTGTTTGCACACTGGTTTGATTCAGCCTACTTCTTTGATTTATACGTTTAATCCCCTGTTTACCAATTAGTATTGAACTAAATCACGTATCTTTAAGACCTCAATACAAACTTAATTGTTACTCAGATTTTAGGATAAACAGTTTGGCGCCCACCGTGGGGCCTAATAATAATAGTGATTGTTTCTGTGCTGATTTTGATAACACACGTTATGTTGGCCAAAGAAATTGAATAGTTTTGAAGATTGAAAAAGGAACTCAGAAATGAACCAGGTCCATCACTGGCAGACATAGACACAAGCAGAGTCAAAGGCACGTGAGGTGCACATGCAGGAGATAAACAAAATTTGGTAAAATAGAGATATCTCCTGATAGAAAAGATTGCAAAAACAATAAGGAGAAGGACTCTTCATTAAGAACAGAATCTAAGATAAGGAAGGATTTGAGGAGTTGAGATTGACTAAAAAATTTCCACCAAGGAAACGTAGCATTAGAACTCTAGTTAATTCCTTATCTACTAATCCTATATATTGCATATTGTTCTTATTGTACAGGCACACACAAAAGCAGAAGTTAAGCAAGAACTGAGAGCAAAATTAGCGAGGCAACCTTGCAAGCAGTTTGTGTGAAATTTGAGTGTGCGAATCTGAAGCTACTTGAACCAGCTAGAAGAACCAGTCCCAACTGTTGTCTTTTAGTCTAGTTATTTGTAGTAGGTAGTTTTTAACTTGTGCCTTTTCAGCTTTATCTTGAAGCGTCTGTAATAGGTACTTTGTGTTTCAAGTTATAGCTAACTTGGAGTTTGTCGTAAATAGCTAGAGGCTAGTTTGCTACAAGGGATTAGAGGTAATCCTAGGTTTACAAAAGAGTTTTTGTAAATGCCGTTTGGCTCAATGATTTCATAAAGAGTTTTGGGAAAATCCTACAGGGAAGTAGGTCGTGGTTTTTTCACCTTTTGAGCCAGGTGTTTTCCACGTAAAAATCTATGTGTTCTTTAATTTTTGTATTTATTATTCCGCAAACAGTAGGAGTTGGAACACATAGAAGAACCTGGTCCTTCTATAACAAGTGCACGCGAAAATCGGACACAACACAAATCACCCCCCCTCTTGTATGGTATTGACTTATAAAATATCAATTGGTATCAGAGCGGGTTATCCTTCAAAAGGCTAACTGATCGAGGCCCACATATACCACTATAAAATGGCAAGGCGGTCGATGTAGCTTTTACCTGATAGGATCGGGATCGAAATCCACAGGGAGTTATATAATCGAGGCCCACATATACCACAACATCCTCATGATTAAATAAGACCGCTTCCATGGGATCCTCCACGTTGATCATTGAGCTTGTACAAAAGAGCACACCTCCATAATATTTGGTTGCCGCATTGATTTTCATACGTGGAAAACAACCTTTTCATCGCCCACCCGGAAGGTGAGCTCACCGGTATCCACATCTACCAAGGCCTTCCCCGTTGCTAGGAAAGGTCTTCCCAAGATAAATTGGCACCTCATAGTCGATCTCACAATCTAATATCACAAAATTCGCTGGCAAGATGAATTTGTCGACCCGCACCAAAACATCATCAATGATACCCAAGGGTCGCTTCATAGTTCTATCCGTCATTTGAAGCCGCATCGAAATTGCTCTTGATTGGCCAATTCCCAAAGTTTTAAAGATAGAATAACACATCAAATTGATACTATCACCCAAGTCACATAATGCCTTTGCAAAGCCCGCACTACCAAATAGTGCAAGGGATAGTGAATGCTCCAGGATCCTCTAGTTTGGGTGCCATTGAGTGCACAATTGCACTCACTTGTTGGGTCATCTTGATTTTCTCGCACTCCATGGATATCTTCTTTGTCAGCAAGTCTTTCATAAACTTGGTGTACCCGGGCATTTGTTCAAGAGCCTCAACTAATGGTACGTTGATAGAAAAACTCCTCATCATTTATATGAACTTCTTGAACTGATTCTCATTCTTCTGCTTAGCTAATCTTTGAGGATATGGAGGAGGAGGCCTAGGCAATGGATCCATGGTTTTTGGCACAATCGTCTCGGGTATGTCAATTATGTGTTCCCTAGACGGGTTCATGTCATTTTGTGTTTCCCCCTCATTATCATTGATGTCAATCCTCACTTCACCATTTATCAGCTCTTCAATCACTTGTTCAACCTCAATGGGAACCTCATCTTGTTTCATATCAATATCATCACTAACAACCCTCTTTTGCTTGGAAGAACTATCCTCACCACCTCGACCACTCCTTGTGGTCACCGCCATTTCATGTCCGGTGTTGTTGTTGTTGTTCCCACCCTTTGGGTTCACCACCGTGTCACTAGGTAGTGCCCCCTTAGGGAGATTGTTCAAATCTTGGGATATTTGTCCCATTTGTACCTCAAGATTAAAGATGGAGGTAGTGTGGGAGGAAATTTGAGCATCCGAATCCGCATTCCGCTCCATCATCTGTTTAAACATATGCTCGATCCGGCCCATATCATTGCTTGATGAACTTTGACCTTGGGATTGATAGGGAGGTATATTGTTAGGTTGTTGGTACATCGGGGGCCTTTGAAATCCCGACCCCCAATTACCGTTTCCACCCCAATTGCTATTATTTTTCCCATTCCAATTGTTGTTGTTGCCTCCCCATTGTTGATTGTTGTTCCCCCAGTTGCTAGAGTTGTTATTGTTATTCCAATTTCCTTGCCCTTGATTGTTCCAATTTTGGTTGTTCCCTTGAGATCTCCATTGTTAGTTAGAAGAATTGTTCCTTTGCCCTTGGAAATTGTTTGCATACATCACATCCTCATTTTGCTCATCATAGGAATCATCATTGTTGTATCCACTCACACCTTGATCACTTTGATCATTGTTGCTATGAATTTGATTACCACGTTTTATTCGCTTGTTGACCAAAAGATTGACCCCTTCCATAACATGCACTTGCTTTGGCCCTTGGATTTGTTGAAGCTGCGCCTTAGCAAGTTGGTTCATGGTAGTTGTTAGCTCAGCAATGGCCTGTCCATGGTCTTGAAGTTCTTTATGCAAATTTATCACACTTGGGTCACCTTGAGGCATATTAGCCCGACTTTGCCATGCCGGCGAAGTGTCATCCATTTCATCCAGAATATCACAAGCTTC
>ML250297.1:1157-35883 GCA_005239495.1 Nicotiana undulata | reverse complement strand
TTTTGCTTTCTCAAAGTACTCTATACCGAGGTGAAAACTTACCTTTTCTTCCTGAATTACATGCCCTCACATCACACCATTGAGAGAAGTTCCACAATGATAAAATTAGAAATAACAGGAACTTTAGATGGAAAGAATTCACTCACTCTCAACAAAGAACATTCACATGTCACACAGATACGCCATAGGCTTGCCCGTAGTTTAATACTCTACTAATTGAGTTCATTCAGTCTAAGATCAATAGGTCTTTATTTGGTTGTAATGTAGGCTAAGGGACGGGTATGATACATTTAAGTATAGTGACTAACCTCCCTAAGAACTTTTAGTACATTTACTTCCACTTTAAGCCCAATTTTCTTGCTCAGCCACTTGTTTTCCACATTTTGTTTCATAATCACCCAACTTTTCTCAGGTGCAACTACCTTTTTCATGCCACTCAATATCAAGGACTAAGTGTGTTCATTGTCCTTTTTCTTCTTCTTTTTTTTTCTAAATGGCTTCACTTCTTTTATATTATTGCACCTTTCATTCTATTTCCATGATTTCCCTCCCCGACCACACCACCACCCCACACTTAGTATTTTATATATTTTCTAACAATTCAAGTGCTCATAGGGGGTACAGGGTTCAAACAGCCAAGCTAGTCAAACACATGGATATGGGTCGTTCTATGGTTATCAAGGAAACAGGCTTTAAGCTCAACGGGGTTAACTATGGTACATTATTTACAAGTGGATATATATTTACCTAGGCTTCACAAAGAAGTGCCTATGTCCTTTCTAAGACCAAACAAACTTCTATTTCGCTTCGTACACACACAGGGCAAGTTCTAGGTATCATATGCAGACATAGAATAAAATGTAATCACTTACACACACATGGCACGTAATCCATTCTGAATCGTTTCATCAACACACTCAAGTGCGTATTCATGTTAGACACAGTGTGCAAATTTAAGGCATAATACAAGAGTCTACAAGTGATCCTAAGCGTCGCACCCTTGGGTTTGTTTTGATTATTTTCAGGTGTGTACACTGCGGGGTGCATTCTTGCCTTTACCCTTTTAGCCCAAGAGGGTCCTAATAACTACTACAAAGAAATCTACCTAACTGGTTCAAGCTAAACCCTTGGAAAAGAACCGTGGTCAAAAGAAAAACCAAGGGGGAACTGCTACACTACTTAAAAAGAAAATAAAAAATCTTTTTGGTGTTTTCTTTAGACTACTTCCCTCAAGAAGACTGTCTAAGTGGTCCGTCATCAGGAAGAGTCTCCTACAATTTTTTGATTTTTTTTTTTGTGTCCGACTTAAGCCCTCAAGAGACCCGTCGAAAGGTGTCCATCATCGGGCCAAGACGATGAAACAAAACAAAACTAAAACAGTATATACACAAATCAATTAACCTATACAACTATACAACAACAAGAAACAAGTCTCCCACCCCACACAAAAGAATATGGCATGCCCTCATGACAAATGACAATAAAGTACAAGGGGGTAAGGAAACTTCCTTGGAGCTCAATCGGAGTCAGAAATGGAGGCTGGGTCCATATTGCAGGCCCTACCAATGGCACAGAACCACGCCATGAATCTGCTCTCCGATTTAGCCTGTCGCGTGGACATCGCATCCAACCGGACGTGAAGGCTATCTACGGAGGTGCGCAAAAGAGCCACATTGTCCTCCAAGGTGCGCATTCCGGTGCCAGACTGGGACCAAGAGGGTCCTGCCCCATCATGGGACCTCCGTGGTGGTGCAGTAGGGGGTGGGGCCGCATCATCATCATCAATTTATATGGGCACTGCAACGTCCTTGCCCACATTTATCTTTGCAACTCTGAAGGTAGCCTTCTTCGGCAATTTCCCGTCACCAGGCTATTCGGGCACATCCGCCAATCTGCACAACCTCGTGACCAGGGATGGAAAGTAGAACCCTTTGGTCAGTAATGGGGACCTGATCATCATTTCATCCCCAATCACCTGGGCGACAACAAAGTCCATCCCATAGACGAGGCACCACACCATCACAGCCCGCGGTCCATTCACATCAGTAGTATTGCTGGAGGGTAAGAAACGGCTACAAATCACGGTGAACCAGCACTTGGCCTCCCAGGTGAAAGAATTAGAATTGAGAGTTATGTTTTCCTTCACCCAGGTAGGCTGCCGACCCAGACAGATAAATTCAATCAGCATGTTCCAATTTACCGCCGGAGATTGGTAGGACGTAGTAATCGACTTCACCGGTGAACCGCAATATCCAATAGACCCGACAAATTTCCTCCACAGAGGCATCCACCACTTTTCCCCTAACCATGACTGATCGGAGCATATGTTCCGGGCAGTTCGCATAGAACTCCCGGACCATCATTATGTTTGCAATCTCCGGCTCCTCAAATAAAAAGTCCAACCCTCGCCTTTGGATCTCCTCATACATGGCAGGGTTTTCAGATTGCAGGGCTGGCCGGTCTATTGGCACTTCCACGACACAATTCTTGGCAGCCTTAGCGTTGAACCGGTCTTCTGCCTCTTGAGAGTCAAAACGGGTTGCGTCCCAGGTTGGTGTTGATGTGCTGGCAGTGTTTCTACGCTTATGGGGGGCCATGATACCTGCAACCAAAGAGGGACAACCGTTAGGGTGGTCCTAGCAATGTGCCAATCGGGTGATTACTCAGACTTCACCACCCGCCGGTCACCAACCAAATCAAACTCGCCAAAAGTGGCCAATGTACAACATTAGGTGGGCCACATTGTCAACACATACATACAAGCCTCATTGTTACTACAATCTCCTTAACTTCCAACATATTGACCACTTAGGCCCCCAACAACAGTAATGTCCCCTAATTAGCAATACAAACTACCCGCATAGGCCCCCAAAATAGAGTAAAATTTGACATTCTTCAACACCCATGGTTCATGGACCACCCCACCCCACACTTGATAGTACCATTATTAAGCATACCCCACACTTCACAAATTAACCCCAAAGTGGCCACACCCACCATATAACAAGTCAAAAATCGGTGGGGAACAACCATTATCCAACAATATTCAAGATCTACTACAAAAAAATAATTAAAAAGCAAAAATTACAAAAAAGAAAAAGAGAAAAAGAAAAACTTACTTGAAGAGGTTAACAATGGTGGAGTGAGAGGAAGGAGTGAGAGAGGGTCTGGTGTTGGGTGGGGGGAAGGTAAAAGAAGAATGTTTTAGGTAAAGAGGAAGAAGAAGAAGGGGGAAGTTATGGGGGGTTTGGGTTGAGGGAGTTGAAGAGAGAAAGAGGAAGTGGGTTATTGGGTGGGGAGAAGAAGAAGGAGTGGGGTTTTGGGTTATGGGGGTCGTGTGGGTAGTGGGTGAGGAGGGGATGGGTTCTTAAATTAAAACAAAGTAAAAAGGAAAAAAAAAAAAAAAAAAAAAAAAAAAAACATACCTGGGCGTGACAGATCTCACCGCGGTCGCGTCGCGGTCGACCGCGGCCGCAGTGAGGTTCAGAGAGGCTATTTCGCCGTGGTCGTGCCATGGTCCTCCACGGTCGCGTCGCGGTTCAGAGAGGGACTTTTACCGCGGTCGCACCGCGGTGACGGTCTTCCGAGGCCTTTCAGCTTGGTTTTGCAATTTACTTAGTTTTAACCTCATTTTCACCTTACCAGATTTGTTCTATGCCCCAGGCTATTGTTCAACGCTCTCCACAACTGTCCTGCACACTAAAATAATCATGTTAAGAAAATACTACTACCATGGGTTGCCTCCCACGAAGCGCCTGATTTAACATCGCGGCACGACGAGTATAACCATCAATGGGTTGCCTCCCATGAAGCGCCTGATTTAATGTCGCGGCACAACGCAGAGTCTCGCCCCACTAATCAGCGAGCACGACCTTGGTCTTCTCACAATTCATGGCACCACCCCAATAGTGCTTAACTCTATGACCATTCACCAAAAATGTTCTTTCACCATGTATAGCTCGCAGCTCAAGCGCACCATAAGGAGTGACTCTTACTACTTCAAACGGGCCAGACCATCTCGATTTCAGCTTTCCAGGAAACAGCCTCAGCCTAGAATTGAATAACAATACCTGTTGGCCTGGCTCAAATTGTCGTGGTTTAATGTGATTGTCATGCCATCTCTTGGTCTTCTCTTTGTAAAGTTTGGCATTTTCATACGAGTGCAGCATGAACTCATCTAATTCATTCAACTGCAGCAATCTTTTCTCACCCGCGGCTTCAAGGTTCATGTTTAGCTTTTTGATGGCTCAATATGATTTATGTTTGAGTTCAACGGGAAAGTGGCACGCCTTCCCATAGACCAACTTGTACTGTGACGCCCCAATTGGCATTTTGTAAGTTGTTCTATATGCCCATAAGGAATCATCAAGCTTTTCAGCCCAATCTTTCCTGTTCACACTCACCGTTTTCTCCAATATTTGCTTTATTTCTCTGTTGGAGACCTCAGCTTGTCCACTTGTTTGAGGGTGATATGCAGTCGCAACTCGATGAAGGACTCCATATTTAGCTAAAAGGTTATTCAACAACCGATTGCGAAAATGTGTTCCTTCATCACTAATCAAGGAACGTGGAGTCCCAAATCTCGAGAATATGTTCTTCTTCACAAACACAGCTACAACCATGGCATCATTTGTTGTCAATGCAATTGCCTCCACCCACTTCGACACGTAGTCAACTGCCAGTAGAATGTATTTGTTACCTCTGGATGTTGGGAATGGACCCATAAAATCTATCCCCCCACACATCAAAGATCTCTACCTCCATGATATTGTTCAAGGGAATCTCGTGCTTCCTCGTGATCGTTCCTGTTCTCTGGCACTGGTCACACTTTTTAACAAACGCGTGAGCGTCTTTGAATAGAGTTGGCCAAAAGAACCCAGATTGTAGCACTTTCGCCGTTGTTCGATCGCCACCGTGATGTCCTTCATAGGGTGATGCATGACAGTCATACAGCACAAGTTCCACCTTTTTATCTGATGAATAGATCTCCTCATCAACTGGTCACCACATTCTTTGTACAAATATGGCTCACCCCAGTTGTAAGATTTCACATCATGTAAGAACCTCTTCCTTGCCTCAGATTCTATTTTCGGGGGAAGTACCCCACTCACCAGATAATTCACAAAGTCAGCATACCATGGAGGAGGGTCTTGGGTTATAGCAAAAAGTTGCTCATCAAGAAACACTTCTTTGATTTCTCCACCCTCCTCCACATGGTCATGATTTTCCAGCCTTGATAGATGGTCCGCTACTTGGTTTTAAGTGCCATTTCGGTCTCGTATCTCCACATCAATTCCTGCAACAATAACACCCAGCGCATCAATCTAGCTTTGGATCCCTTCTTTGTAAAAAGATACCTGATTGCTGCATGATCTGTGTGGACTATGACTTTTGTTCCCACCAAGTACGCCCGAAATGTTTCAAAGGCCCACACCACAGCTAGCAGCTCCTTTTCAGTGGTGGTGTAATTCTGTTGTGCAGCATCAAGGGTCTTACTCGCATAGTAAATGGAGTAAAACACCTTGTCTCTCCTCTGGCCGAGCACTGCCCCCACTGCATGGTCACTTGCATCACACAAGAGTTCAAATGGTTCGGCCCAATCAGGTGCAACAATTATGGGGGCAGCCACTAATTTCTTCTTAAGCTCATCAAATGCCTTCAGGAAGGCTTCATCAAAATTGAACTTGACATCTTTTTCCAGCAACCTACACAAAGGAGTAGCAATTTTAGAAAAATCTTTAATAAAGCGTCTGTAGAATCCTGCGTGTCCCAAGAAACTCCGGACACCCTTCATAGAAATTGGTGGAGGTAGTTTTTCAACTGCCTCCACCTTTGCCTTATCAACTTCAATGCCACTCCTTGAAACTCTATGACCCAAAATGATGCCTTCTTGCACCATGAAGTGGCACTTCTCCCAATTTAAGACCAGATTTATTTCTTCACAACGGGCCAACACCATGCCCAGATTTGTCAAACAATTATCATAAGATGACCCAAAGACCGAAAAGTCATCCATGAATACCTCCATAAATTTTTCCACCATATCAGTGAAAATAGCCATCATGCATCTCTGGAAGGTGGCTGGTGCATTACAAAGACCGAACGGCATTCTCTTGAAGGCGAAGGTGCCATAAGGACAAGTAAACTTCGTCTTCTCCTAATCCTCTAGGCATATGAAAATTTGATTATATCCGGAGTACCAATCAAGAAAACAATAATACTCATGTCCAGCTAATCTGTCCAACATTTGGTCAATGAAGGGGAGAGGGAAGTGATCCTTGCGGGTTGCCTTGTTGAGCCTTCGATAGTCAATGCAAACTCTCCATCCCCTAACAGTGCGGGTAGGAATCAGCTCATTCTTCTCATTCTCAATCACGGTCATCCCTCCCTTTTTGGGCACACATTGAACCGGGCTCACCCAGTTGCTGTCAGAAATAGGGAAGATGATACCTGCATCCAGCAATTTTATGACTTCTTTCTTCACCACTTCTTTCATGATGGGATTTAACCTCCTCTGATGCTCAACACTCGGGCGGTGTCCCTCCTCCATAAAGATTTTGTGCATACAAAACGAGGGACTGATTCCCTTAATATCTGCAATGGTCCACCCTATTTCCTTTTTGTGCTCACGAAGTATTCTGAGAAATTTCTCTTCTTGTGGCTTGGTCAGGCTGGACAAGATGATCACGGGAAATGTTTCAGAGTTTTCCAAATAAGCATAGCGCAATTGTGCCGGAAGAGGTTTAAGTTCCAGCTTTGGAGCTTCCTCAATAGAAGGCTTAGGAGGGGTTAGAGTGACAGGCTTGTTCAACTCCTCGAATTTCCCTAGCCCGTGGATGTAACTGAAGGATACTTTAAGAGCATTCTCAATATCTCCCCTTGTTTCATCTCCACTATGCTCTTCACCTCCCACCAAAACTTGCTCAAGAGGGTCCACAGGACACATGTAGGGAACCACTGATACATCCTTGCTTTCCACCACAGTAATCATGGATAGCTCTTCATAGTGGACTGGTAATTTGAGTGATTTATAGACATTAAACACCTCCACTCGATCACCAACCCGAATTGTCATCTTTCCTTCACACACATCGATGATAGCTCTGCCCGTAGCTAAGAAGGGCTGCCCAAAAATAAATGGGACTTCCTGATCAGGCTCATAATCCAAGATAATGAAATCAGCTGGGAATATGAAAGATCCCACTTGTGCTAGTACATCTTCGATCACTCCCTCAGGATGAGCAAGGGAGCGGCCAGCCAACTGTAAAATCATTGTTGTTGGGCGTGGCTCACCCAACCCCAACTGCCTGAACACAGATAATGGCATCATATTAATGCTTGCCCCAAGATCACACAAGACTCGCCCAACTGCATGCTTACCAATTGAGATTTGGATAGTAAAACTACCCGGATCCTTTAACTTCTGAGGTAGCTTGCTCTGAATTCTCGAGCTACACTCCTCAGTGAGTGCCACAGTCTCATACTCAGTCAGCCTTCTTTTATGGGCCACAATGTCCTTGATGTATTTGGCATATTTGGGCACCTCCTGCAGAATATCTACCAGTGGAATGTTGATTTGTACCTGCTTCAAGAGGTCAAGGAATTTTTTGTATGCGGCATTATCTTTCACCTTTTGCAACCTTTGAGGGAATGGGGGGGGTGGCCTTGCAACCACTGGTGGGGGTTGCTCAGCCACCACCTCATCAGCTGGCTTTTCTGACTCTTTTGGATTGGCAGATGTTGGCTCAATAATAGCTGGTTCCTCATTAAAAGTTACCTGCTTTCTCTTCTCGGATTGCACTTCTTCCAATTACCTCCCATTCCTCAATAATACAGCATTGACAGAAGCCTTAGGATTGGCTTCAGTGTCACTTGGGAGGGCCCCTGTTGGTCGGGTATTTTGGGAACTAGCAAGTTGACCCACTTGACGTTCCAAATTTCTCATTGCTACCATCTGGGCTTGGTTATCTACCATCATCTTCTGATTGAAAGCAAGCCTGTCGTTCATCATTCTTTTCATAATTTCCTCTAGGCTACCTGATTGCTCAACTTGAGGTGTCTTGTAATGCTATTGAGGTGCATGAGGTGCTGGAAGCCTGTAATTACTCTGAGTGCCTTGATTTCCACCCCAAGAGAAGTTTGGGTGGTTCCTCCAGCTGGGATTATAATTGTTCCCATATTGATTGACTTGCCCTCTATTTTGATTTCCCACATAGCAGACAGACTCTGGATTGGTTGGGCATGAATCACTCTGGTGACCCTCTCCACAAACATCACAAAAGACTTGGACCTGTTGTATTGGCTGGACCTGTTGGAGTGGTTGAGATTGTTGCTTATTAATGATCATGGTCATCTGATTGACTTGGTTAGTCAATGTCAAAACCTGAGCTGACAATGATGAGACAACGTCTAATTCAAGAATCCCTGGTGACTTTTGAACCACATTCCTTCCCATCTCACCTTGCCAGTCTGGATTGCTCTTGGAGAATTTATTCAACAAAGCATTCATCATAATTCTTCTCCAATACCTGACCTTCAGCTGCTGCATCTACGACAATTTTTGTTTGGGGATGGAGTCTCTCGATGAACATGTGGACCAACACCTGGTTTGTCTGATTGTGATGAGGACAGTCTCTGAGTAGCCCCTTAAATATCTCCCATGCTGAATACAAAGACTCACATGTTTTCTGCTTAAAGTAGACTATCTCACTCCTGATCTTAGCAGTCTTTCCTGAAGGGAAGAACCTCGCTAGAAATTTCCTCGCCAAATCATTCCAGGATGTAATGGAATTGGCCGGTTCTTCTTTTAGCCATCGCTTCGCTTCACCCAAAAGAGAGAATGGGAAAAGCGTAAGCCTCACATAATCTGGAGTAACCCCGTTAGTGATATAAGTATCACTAATCTCTAGGAAGTTCAAGATGTGATGCTGAGGATCCTCATGTGGAAGACCCATAAACTACCCATTTGCATGAAGTAGCTGGATCATGCTCTGCTTTAGCTCAAAGTGCCCAGTGATTCTGGGCTTCACGATACTGGAGGTAACATTAGCAATACTGGGCATTGCTACCTCCTGAACTGCCATGTGTTGTTCCTCTGCCATGTTCACAGGAAATTGAACGAAGTTCTGAATATTGTTCGTATCCCTTTCTTCCATTAACCTCCTGTGAAATGTCCTCTCAAGTTCGGGGACAAAGCCGTCAAGTCTGTCCTGGCTTCTGACCCTTCGCATTCAATTAGAGTTCCTGAGATTAGAACAACGATCAAGTAACGTTAGACTAGATGGAATAAACATTTAAAGTAAGAACTAGAAAGTAGTCTATTTTCAAGTCCCTGGCAACGGCGCCAAAAACTTGTTGCTCCCAAACGCACACGCAAGTATATGTGGTCGTACAAGTAATATAATGATAAATCAGATTGTTGAACCCACAGAGACTTGTATAAACTACTCACTACTTCACTATAATTGTTATTCAACCAAGCCAAAATAAGATCCAATAGTGTAATTATGCTAAACTACAATTCTAGGAATTAACTAATTATCAAGTAACGAAAATGTTGATATGTATTCAGTAGAGACAAATATTCCAGGGTTGTGATTGTTTCACCATTCCTATTGTATTCTAATTAATTCTCCCTTTCATATAATTCACTCATGTTTGTTAATTAATCGATGATTGTTCTCATAGCCTTGTCCCGAAGCACTACTCGCTTGTTCTCAATAGATTAACACCTATATTCCTATGAAATTAATCTATCATAATGCATTAAGATTACGATATCTAATTAAGCACGCTGACTAGGTATATTCCTATCCTTAGCCACAAATCCGCTCCCCTTGAGGGTTAAGATCACTCTCTCTTCAACTCTTCTCTAATCTATACACGGCTTTCCCAAGCATAGCATAGATAGTATATAGAACCTAACTGTTGGCCAAACAATTAAGCAATTAAACACAGAATTGAAGAAACAACCATATATTGAGAGAATTATAATCAAGGTCAAATTAATGTCGAAACACAATATTCATGGCTAATCAAAACCCCAAAACAATGGGTGTTTAGCCAGTCATGCTCAAATATGACAAAAACCCAATAGAAATCATACTACTCAAAGCAAGAGATGAAAAAAAGAAGATTTGAAGGTCTAATTGTTCCAATTTCTTCCCACAATGAGGTATTCTCTCAATTTGCTGCTCAAAAACTCATCTCCCTCTCTTGGGCGGAATTCTACTACTTATATAGGGTTTGGGGCAATAAAATCCCGTGTTTGCACTTTTAGTCCCTGAAGTTCCGCCGATTCACCGCGGTCGCAGCAGGACTGCGGTTGACCGCGGTCGGCTAATTTTTCTGGCTTCATATCCTTCCACCGCGGTCGCACCGCGGTCGCGGTGGCTTGCCTTCAGTTCTCTTCTCGCTTAATGTTCAGTGCAAGTCATGGGTATCATGTGATTGGCCTCAAATTTTCCATAGTTGACTCCAAATTGCTCCAAAGTCCTCTCCTCGTGAGATATAACCTACAAAGCACAAAAGACACTAATCAGAGCATTTTGTTATCAATATTTACATTAAAACAACACAAAGTGTGGTTTGTTAGGGGCATAATTATAGTTAAATTCACCTATCATCACACGTGCTTCCTCTTCCGCTAACCAACGATCAGGTACTCCAGCAGCAGCAACTCCTACTAGGGGAAGAGGCCAAGGCCACGCCAGAGGCCGAGGAAGGGGCAGGACTCATCCCATTGCTCAGACAACAGCCTCAGTTGTGGAGCCCCAGATACAGATTAATGAGGGGGTTCAAGCTCAGATCGTTTCAGCGGGAGCAGCTCAGGTCCCAGAGGGGTTTATTGCTACCTCGGTGCTTTAGGATGCTTTTTGTCCAATTAGTGGGCCTTATAGAGAGCGTAGCCCAGACAGGCACACTCCTCATGGTAGCAGTCGTATCTTAGGCTGGAGGAGGGGTCCAGACTTATACAAATCACACTCCTGAGCAGATTGCTACTCCTCAGATTCAGACCCCAGCAGCCAATCTAGTTGGGGTAGTTCAGCAGTTGCTATAGCACCGCTTGTTGATGGGGAAGCTATGTCCACCGATGCCTTGTGGAGATTGGACAGGTTCATCAAGTTTTTCCCTATTCATTTCAGTGGTGCTACTTCAGAGTATCCTCAGGAATATTTTGATAGCTGTCATGAGGTTCTTCGAAACATGGGTACTTTCGAGACCAATGGGGTCGACTTCGCTGCTTTTCAGATGATTAGTTCCGTCAAGAAATGATGGAGGGATTATTTGTTGACTAGAGCATTTGGGTCACCTGCTTTGACTTGGGATCAGTTTTCACGTCTCTTTTTGGAGAAATTTTTGCCTATCACTACTAGGGAGGAGAATCGTTGTTAGTTTGAACGACTTCAGCAGGGCAGCATGACTGTTACCCAATATGAGAATCGCTTTGTGGACTTGGCTAGACACGCTATTCTTTTGTTACCCACAGAGAGAGAGGGTTAGGAGATTTATTGAGGGCCTTGCACAGCCCATCAGGTTGCATATGGACAAGGAGACAGGGACTGGGATTTCCTTTCAGGATGCGGCCAATGTGGCCAAGAGAGTTGAGACTGTTCTCGGGATGGGAGATGGGGGGTCAGACAAGAGGCCTCGTCATTCCGGTGGATTCAGCGGTGCCTCATTTGGAGGCGCAGTTACTTTTAGCAAAGGCCATTTCATTCAGCACTTCAGGCTTCACATGGTATCTCAGGGTGTTGTGGTTCTTATACGCCTCCTTCTGCTCAGCAGTCTATAGTGCTCCATGATCTCCTATCAGAGCACCTCCTCTGCAGAGTTATTATCATGGTCGGCCGGCTCGTTAGGCTAGCCTCTATATCAGGAGTGATGTTTTGAGTGTGGTGAATATGGGAATGTTCAGAGAGCGTGCCCGAGATTTTTAGGTAATCAGCATTAGTACCAGGGTTCTCGTTCCATAGTTCCGGCACCAGGTGCAGCACCACCTTCCCAGCCAGCCAGAGGTAGGGGCCAGATTGTTAGAGGTGGAGAATAGGACGCTAGGGGTGGAGTCCAGCCCGCTAGAGGTGGAGGTCCGCCCATCAGAGGTCCTCCCAGAGATGTGGTTCATGGTGACGGGGCCTAGCCCCAATTATATGCATTTCCAGCCAGACCTGAGGCGGAATCCTCCAATGTTGTTATTACAGGTACCATTTCAGTTTGCAATAGAGATGCTTTAGTTGTGTTTGATCCGGGGTCTACTTATTCTTATGTGTCATCATATTTTTCCTCGTATTTTGTTTTGCCCCGTGATTCCTTGAGTGTCCCTGTTTATGTGTTTACGTCAGTGGGGGATGCTATTATGGTAGATCGTGTGTATCATTTGTGTGTGGTCGTTATTGAGGGTCTTGAAACTAGTGTAGATCTTTTGCTTCTTGATATGGTGGATTTCGATGTCATATTGGGCATGGATTGGCTATCACCTTATTATGCCATCTTGGACTGTCACACCAAGACATTGCATTAGTTTTGCCGGGATTGCCTCGATTAGAGTGGAAAGGGACTCCTGGTCATTCTCCCAGCAGAGTGACTTCTTATGCCAAGGCTCGTCGCATGGTTGAGAAGGGATGTTTGGCTTATTTGGCTCATATTCGTGATTCTAATGTTGAAGTCTCTTCGATAGATTCGGTGCCTATTGTTCGTGAAGTTCCCGAGGTGTTTCCTACAGACCTGTCGGGGATGCCACCCGACAGGGATATTGATTTTTGCATTGATGTGGCTTTTGGAACTCAGCCCATTTCTATTCCTCCATACCGAATGGCCCACCAGAATTGAAAGCATTGAAAGAGCAATTGCAAGACTTGCTTGATAAGGGCTTCATTAGATCTAGTGTCTCGCCATGGGGTGCACCGGTTTTATTTGTGAAGAAGAAGGATGGATCTAGGAGGATGTGTATAGATTACCGGCAATTGAATAAATTCATCGTCAAGAATAAATATCCATTGCCGAGAGAGGATGATTTATTTGATCAACTTCAGGGTGCCAGGGTGTTTTCAAAAATTGATATGAGATCGGGCTACGATCAGTTGAAGATTAGGGCAGCCAATGTCCCTAAGACAGCTTTTCGAACGAGGTATGGGCACTATGAATCTCTAGTGATGACTTTTGGTTTGACTAATGCCCCAGCAGCCTTTATGGACTTGATGAATCGGGTTTCCAAGCCTCATCTGGATTCATTCGTAATAGTGTTCATTGATGATATTCTAATATACTCCCGCAGCCAGGAGGAGCATGAGAAGCACCTCCGGATAGCGCTCCAGACTTTGAGGGATAATCAGTTGTATGCAAAATTTTAAAAGTGTGAGTTCTGGTTGGATTCAGTAGCTCTCTTGGGTCACATCGTATCAGCATAGGGTATTCAGGTAGATCCTAAGAAGGTAGAGGCAGTCAAGAACTGGCCTAGACCCACTTCAGCCATGAAAATTAGGAGCTTCTTGGGTTTGGCGGGTTACTACCGTCATTCTTTTGAGGGATTTTCATCAATATTAGCCCCAATGACTAAATTGACTCAGAAAGGTTCCCCATTCAAATGGTCGGACGAGTGCGAGGCGAGCTTTCACAAGCTCAAGACAGACTTGACTTCAGCACCAGTGTTGGTGTTACCATCAGGTTCAGGATCTTTCACGGTATATTGTGATGCTTCCCGTGTTGGGCTTGGAGTGGTATTTATGCAGGATGGCATGGTGGTTGCATATGCGTCTCGGCAGTTGAAAGTCCATGAGAAAAATTACCATGTCCATGACTTAGAGTTGGCAGCCATTGTTCACGCATTGAAAATTTGGAGGCACTATCTCTATGGTGTGTCGTGTGAGGTTTTCACGGATCATCGCAGCCTTCAGTACTTGTTCAAGCAAAAGGAACTTAATTTGAGGCAGAGGAGATGGTTAGAGTTATTGAAAGATTATGACATCACTATATTATATAATCCAGTTAAGGCCCATGTGGTGGCCGATGCATTGAATAGGAAGGCAGTGAGTATGGGCAGCCTTGCATTCATTCCAGTCGGTGAGAGACTGTTAGCTTCAGACATTGCGACTTTGGATAATTAGTTCGTGAGGTTGGATATTTCGCCCAGCCGTGTTTTAGCTTGTACAGTCGCTCAGTCTTCCTTATTTGAGCGTATCAGATCGGCAGGATGATGACCTGCATTTAATGGTCCTTAGGGACACCGTTCGGCACGGTGGTGCCAAGAAGGTTACAGTTAGAGATGACGGTGTTTTAAGGATGCAGGATTGTATTTGTGTGCCTAATGTTGATGGGATTCATGAGTTGATCCATGAGGAGGCTCACAGCTCTAAGTATTCTATTCATCTGTGTGCTGCCAAAATGTACCAGGACCCGCGGCAGCATTACTGGTGGCGAAGGATGAAAAAGGACATTGTTGCTTATGTGGATTGTTGTTTAAATTGTCAATAAGTGAAGTATAAATATCAAAGACCCGGTGGTTTGCTTCAGCAGATAGAGATTCCTGGGTGGAAGTGGGAGCGTATCACTATGGACTTCGTTGTTGGACTCCCACGCACTCAGAGGAGGTTCAACTCCGTTTGGGTTATTGTGGATAGCCTGACTAAATCAGCACTCTTCATTCCGGTAGCAAGTACTTATACTTCGGATCGGTTGGAAGAGATATATATTCGAGAGATTGTTCGCCTTCACGGTGTGCACGTGTCTATCATTTCTGATCGGGGTACGCAGTTTACCTCGCACTTTTGGAGGGCAGTTCAGTGTGAGTTGGGTACGCGAGTTGATTTGAGCTTATCACTCCATCAACATATGGACGGGCAGTCCGAGTGTACTATTCAGATATTGGAGGATATGCTCTGCGCCTATGTTATTGATTTTGGAGGTTCTTGGAATCAGTTTTTGCCGTTAGCGGAGTTTGCCTACAATAATAGCTATTAGTCGAGCATTCAGATGGCTCCCTATAAGGCATTATATGGTAGACGGTGCATATCACTAGTTGGATGGTTTGATCCAGGAGAGGATCGGTTATTGGGTACAGACTTAATTCAAGAGGCCTTAGATAAGGTCAAGGTTATACAGGATCGACTTCGTGTAGCTCAGTCCAGGCAAAAGAGTTATGCCGACCGTAAGGTTCTTGATGTGGCATTCATGGTTGGAGAAAGGGTATTACTTCGGGTATCGCCCATGAAGGGTGTTATGAGTTTTGGGAAGAAGGGCAAGTTGAGCCCTAGGTATATCGGGCCATTTGAGATTCTTGATAGAGTGAATGAGGTATCTTATAGACTTGCGTTGCCTCCAGGGTTATCCTCAATTCATCCGGTATTCCATGTATCTATGCTCCGAAAATATCATGTTGACCCGTCCCACGTGTTAGATTCCAGCTCTGTCCAATTGGACAAAGATTTGGCTTATGAGGAGCCAGTAGCCATTTTAGACCGGCAGGTTCGTCAAATGAGGTCAAAGAGTTACCCTTCAGTCCGAGTGCAGTCGAAAGGTCAACCTGTTGAGGCAGCTACTTGGGATTCCAAGTCGGACATGCGGAGTAGATAACCACACTTGTTTTCCAGTTCAGGTAATTTTCTATGTTCGTTCGAGGACAAACGTTTATTTTAGAGGTGGAGATTGTGATGACCCAAAGGGTCATTGTCACGACCCAAATTCCCAGCCTTAGGGATCGTGATGGAGCCTAACACCACGCTTGGTAGGCAAGCCAATGTTAGAACTTATTAAATTAATTTCCATTAAAATCTATTTAACTGTAACAAAACAATTCAAAATAAACTAGACTTTATTACTTTTATTGCATAAATCCACGAATAAAATAATAAATGAGCAATTAAACCGAGCCTCTAAGTAAATAAATAATCATAAGACTACCCTAGGGTCTGGTGTCACAATTCACGAACCACTATGAGTACTGAAAATAATAGGCTGAAAGAAATAATATAATTGTTTCGAATGTAATAAAATAGTATCTATAAAACTGAGAGAAGACGCCAGGAATCTATGGACGCCAGCAGATCTACCTCGTCTCCGAAAGGATGAATGTCGGATACTAAGATCTCCTAACGCTGGCTGGTACCTGGATCTGCACAAAAGAGTGCAGAGTGTAGTATCAGTACAACTGACCCCATGTACTGAGTAAGTGCCGATCCTAACCTCGGCGAAGTAGTGAAGAAGCTAAGGCGGGGCAATGTAACGTAACCTGTAACAGTATATGTATAACAAAACAAGAAAAAAAAAATTAAACAAAGGAAGAACAATAAACTTGTAACAATAATAAAATAACTCAGTTGCCTCTTTCCAGGCCTCATCTATAACCAAAATCTCGCATAAATTTCCAAAATTCCAAATTTGACTTTTAAAATAATAATAAGTGTAAAATATTAAAGTAAAACAATATTTTTTCAAATCTTTTCTTTTTCTTGGAAAATCAGTAAAAGCATAGGTGTCCTCCCTTATTGCTCCTTGTTGCGGCGTGCAACCCACTCCCACCTGTCCACCCTTATTACACCGTCATATATTCCACGCTTATTACACCTGTTGCGGCATGCAAACCGATCTCACATGTCCACCTTTATTACACCTTGTTGCGGCGTGCAACCCGCTCCCACCAGACATATCATATCACTTTATTTATTTATGAAAACTTTCACAATTCAGGCCAAGCCTTTCACAACACTTTTATCTCAACAATTGTAAAAAGAAAACAGTGTAGCTCATAAGTTGTATCCAATATCATTTCATAATGAAACCAACCAGAATATATGTAGATACCGTAACGCTGTCATCCAGCTCAATCTTTATGTACCATAACAAAATCAAGGAAACAGCCAACACTTTGAACACACTTGCAACAATACTTGGCAATAATCTAATGAAACCAAATAGCCATGTAAACCTCAACGATCTCAAAACAGTTAAGCCAGGAAGCAAATAAATGGGAAACGGGGAAAGGGATCATGTTAAACAGACAATTTAGTAGTGCATAGGTACTTGTCACCTCACCTATACACTACACACAAGCAATTTCACATAAAAATCAGGTTGGGAATTCTTATTCCCTCAAGTCAAGGTAATCCAAGCACTTACCTCGGTCTCACAAGCAATTCACTGCTCTAGCACTGCCTTTCCTTTAGAATTTGCTTCTAATCCGCTCGAATCTAATCACAATTGTTTCAATGTCATCAATCATACCCTAAAGGAATTAACTTTATTGTAAAACAATGGTTCTCCTATGTTTTCCTATCCAAATTCAAAAATCGACCCCGGACACGCTTGGTCTAAACTCGAGGTTCGAACCAAAACCCGTTTACCCAATCTCCCCCGAGCCCGGGTATGCAATTGGTATTGGAATCTGACCTCAATTCGAGGTCCAATTCCTCAAATTTTGAAATTCCTAAGTTCTACCCAAAAACCCAGTTTTTACCATGAAAACTCTTGAAATTTGGTTGTAATCTTGTTAAAAGTTGTTAGGAATTGAAAAGAATTAGTTGGAGATCACTTACCAATGATATGCAGAAGTTTGGGTCTTTGGAAAATCGCCTATGGAGGTTTAGGGTTTGAGAAAATTGAAAAAGAAGTGAAAACCCCGTCAAAAAGCTGATATAACAGGATGCGGGTCTCGCATTTGCGAACTGGAGTTCGCATTTACGAACCTTGACTTTTCCGGAATTTATCGCAAATGCGAGCAAGTCTTCGCATTTGCAAACTATGGAGCTTCGCATTTGCAACCCAGGACCTCGCAAATGCGAGATCTGAGGTTGGCCATTGACTTCGCAAATGCGAAGCCCGACCTCGCATTTGCGAGATCTGAGGCATGCACACCAGATGTTAAGTTGTTGGGGTATTTTTCTAAGTCTAGACACTTCGTAGCCTACCCGAAACTCACCCGAGCCCTCGAGGCTCCAAACCAAACATGCACGCAAGTCTAAAAACATCATACGGACTTGATCGTGCGATCAAATCATCAAAATCTACATATTTAACCTCAAAACTCAAGATTTCCTCAAGAACATTCAAATTTCTAACTTTTCAACCGGATGTCCGAATTACATCAAATCAACTCCGATTCTCATGAAATTTTAAAGATAGGACTTAAATAACATAACAAACTTGTTCCGGGCTCCGGAACCAAAATACGGGTCCGATATCATCAATTTCACATATTATTTTATTTCTTTATTTCTTGAATTAACCAGCCGAACATTTTTCTTCAAAAATTATTTTCTAAGGCTTGGGACCTCGGAAATCAATTTCGGGCATACGCCCAAGTCCCATATTTTATTGCTGACCTCCCGGGATCGTTGGAACATAGATCCGGATCCGTTTACCAAAAATGTTGACCAAAGTCAACTAAAATCAAATTTTAACTCTAGAAATTACTATTTTTCATATTTTCACATGAAACCTTTCTGGTTTCACGCCCGGACTGCGCACGTAAATCGAGGTAATTAAAATTTGTCTTTTTATGGCTAGTAAGACTAGAATTAAGTCTAATTTCATAAAATGACCCATTGGGTCATCACAATCTCCACCTCTACAACACATGTTCGTCCTCGAACGGACATAGAAAATTACCTGAATTGGCAAACAAGTGTGGATATTTACTCTGCATGTCCGACTCGGACTCCCAAGTAATTACCTCAATGGACTGACCTTTTCATTGCATTCGAACTTAAGTATAACTCTTCGACCTCAACTGACGAACTTGCCGGTCTAAAATGGCCACTAGCTCCTCCTCATAAGTCAAGTCATTGTCACATTGGACATAACTAAAATCTAGCATGTGGGACGGGTCACTATGATATTTCCGGAGCATAGACACATGTAATACCGGATGAACTGAGGATAACCCTGGAGGCAACGCAAGTCTATAAGCCACCTCCCCCACTCTCTCAAGAATCTCAAATGGCCCGATATACCTAGGGCTTAAATTACCCTTCTTCCCAAATCTCATAACACCCTTCACGGGCGATACCCGAAGCAATACTCTCTCTCCAACCATGAATGCCACATCTTTAACCTTACGATCGGCATAACTCTTTTGCCTAGACTGAGTTGCATGAAGTCGCTCCTGAATAATCTTGATCTTATCTAAGGCCTCTTGAACTAAGTTTGTACCCAATAATCGAGCTTCTCCATGCTCAAACCATCAAACTGGCGATATTCATCTTCTACCATATAACGCCTCATAGGGAGCCATCTGAATGCTTGACTGATAACTATTATTATAGGCAAACTCTGCTAACGGCAAGAACTGATCCCAAGAACCTCCAAAGTCAATTACACAAGCGCGATGCATATCCTCTAAAATCTTAATAGTACGCTCACACTGCCCGTCCGTCTGAGGATGAAATGTTGTGCTCAACTTAACTCGGGTACCCAACTCACGCTGAACTGCCCTCCAAAAGTGTGAGGTAAACTGCGTACTCTGATAAGAAATGATAGACACGGGCACACCGTTAAGGTGAACAATCTCCCAAATATATATCTCAGTCAACCGCTCTGAAGTATAAGTATTTGCTACTGGAATGAATGTGCTGATTTAGTCATCCTATCCACAATAACCCAAACAACATCAAATTTCCTCTGAGTCTGTGGTAGTCCAACAACGAAGTACATAGTGATACGCTACCACTTCCACTCAGGAATCTCTATCTGCTGAAGCAACCCACCAGGTCGTTGATGCTCATATTTTACCTGCTGACAATTCAAACAACAGACCACATAAGCAACAATATCCTTTTTCATCATTCTCCACCAATAGTGTTGCCTCAAGTCCTGGTACATTTTGGTTGCACCTGGGTGAATAGAATACTTAGAACTGTGAGCCTCCTCAAGAATCAACTCACGAAGGTCATCAACATTAGGCATACATATACGGCCCTGCATCCTCAAAACACCGTCATCTCCCAATATAACCTTCTTGGCACCACCGTGACGAACTGTGTCTCTAAGAACCATCAAATGTGGGTCATCATCCTGCCGCTCTCGAATACGCTTGATTAAAGAAGACCAAGAAACGGTTCTAGCCAAAACACTGCTGGGCGAAATCTCCAACCTCGCCAACTGATTAAGAAATTCTGAACGTCTGAAGCCAACAGTCTCTCCTCAACTGGAATAAATGAAAGGATGCCCATACTTACTGACTTCCTACTCAAGGCATCGTCCACCACATTGGCCTTCCCGGGTGGTATAATATAGTGACATCATAATCCTTCAATAACTCCAACCATCTATGTTGCCTCAAATTTAGGTCCTTTTGCTTGAACATGTACCGGAGACTATGATGGTTAGTGAAAATTTCACACGCCACGCCATAGAGATAGTGCCTCCAAACCTTTAATGCATGAACAATGGTTGCCAATACTAAGTCATGGACAGGATAATTCTTCTCACAAATTTTCAACTGACGAGACGCATATGCAATCACCCTGGCATCCTGCATCAATACTGCCCCAAGTCCAACTCGGGAAGCATCACAATAAACCGTGTAAGAACCTGAACTTGATGGTAACACCAAAATCGGTGCTAAAGTCAATGCCATCTTGAGCTTCTGAAATCTCGCCTCGCACTCATCCGACCATTTGAATAGAGCACCTTTTTGAATCAATTTGGTCATTGGAGCTGCTATAGATGAAAACCCCTCCACAAAGCTACGGTAATAGCCTGCCAAACCCAAGAAGCTTCTGATCTCTGTAGCTGTGGTGGGTCTAGGACAGTTCTTAACTGCCTTTATCTTCTTAGTATCTACACGGATACCCTCTACTAATATAATATGATCCAAGAAAGCTATCGAATCTAACCAGAGCTCACATTTTGAGAACTTGGTTGCGAATCGGAAGGTTTTTGACGTTGCATTCATGATTGGAGAGCGGGTCTTGCTCCAGGTTTCACCCATGAAGGCGTTATGAGGTTAGGGAGGAAGGGAAATTCGATCCCTAGGTATATCTACCCTTTTGATATTCTTGAGAGAGTTGGAAAGGTGGCTTACAGACTTGCACTACCGCCTAGTCTCTCTGCAGTTCATCTAGTGTTCCATGTTTCCATACTCCTAAGTATCATGGCGATATGTCTCATATGTTAGACTTCAGCTCAATCCAGTTGGACAAGGATCTAACTTATGTTGAGGCCGGTGGCCATTTTGGACAGGCAAGTTTGGAAGTAAAGGTCGAAGAACATCGCTTCACTGAAGGTTCAGTGGAGGGGTCATCCAGTCGAGGAGGCGACTTGGGAGACCGAGCATGATATGCGATGTCGTTATCCTCATCTTTTCACCACTTCAGGTATGTCTCTATACTCGTTCGAGGACGAACGTTTGTTTTAAGAGGAGGAGTATGTAGCGACCCGACAGTTCATTTTGAGTGTATTAGCCCTGACCCCCTTTTTATTGCCTTCTTTGTGTTATAGTGTGGTTATGTGACTTGCCGGGAGGTTTGGTTTTTGGTTTTGGAGAGAAATGGGACACATAGTCCCTAAATTGGAAGTTTAAGTCATAGGAGTCGACCGTAGTTTGATTTGTGTGAAGACGACTTCAGAATGGAGTTTTGATGGTCCCAATAGCTCCGTAGGGTGATTTGGTCCTAGGGGCGTGTCCGGATGTTGATTTGGAGGTATGTAGGTTATTTCGGCGCTAATTGGAGAAAGTTGGAAAGTTGGAAGATTTTTGAAGGTTTGACCGGGAGTGGACTTTTGATATCGGGGATTCCGATTTCGAAAGTGGGAGTAGGTCCCTAATGTCAATTATGACTTGTGTGCAAAATTTGAGTTCAATCGGACATGATTTGATAGGTTTCGAATTTGATAAGTTTCAGCATCGGGTGTGAAAGTTAGAAGTTCTAAAGTTTGTTAGGCTTGAATCGATGTGCAATTCATGTTTTTGATATTTTTTTATGCGATGTGAGGCATCGACTAAGTTCGTAACGTATTTTAGGACTTGTTGGCATATTCGGATGGGGTCCCAGCAGCCTGGGGTGTGGTTCGGATTGAATTCGGACAAATTATAGACTAGCTTCATTGCTAAAGTCCCAGGCATGCTGGTGTCATCGCACATGCGGAGGGTTTGACCGCAGGTGCGTAATCGCGGATGCGGAAGGTGAAGCGCAGAATCAAGAAGGAGAGCCCAGGGCTGGCCTGCAGATGCGGACACCTGGGCGCGGGTGCACCTCCGCATGCACGGCCATTTCATCCGCAAAAGAAGAAGTGAAGGAGGGTTTGTCACACCCCTTTTACCCCCAAAAGAAGATATGTGTTATGGATTGTGGGTTAAAGAGTTTTTCCAATTAAAGTGACAAAATTGAGTAGGGATTATTTTATTACAGAGTCGCCACTTGGAATTGATTTTTGGGTGTTCCAAGTCACCTTTTATTTGAATCCCTAGTCAAAGAAAGATTTGACTCTTTTATTATTGGTCTATGAAAATAAAGTCCAGGTAAGAAATCCTGCTGATCGGGGAGAAGGTGTAAGTCATTCCCCGAGTCCCGTGGTTGTAGCACGGTCCCTTTATTGACTATATTTGGCTTTAAATTAATTTTAAATAAAATGTTCTTTATTTGGTTTTCATGTTTCGCCTATGTCCGCTTTTATTGTTGATGACTTCATTTATCTCAAACTAAGACGAGTATCCCCGACCCTAGCTTATACTAACCAAGACGAGTATCCCCGACCTTAGCTCGTGTGTCGCACCTAAAAGTGAAGCCTACTCGAAGTTAATTAAATAAAACTTCTATTTATTTGAAAGAATTGGAACAAGACATATCCTCACGACCTTGACATTTTTTATTTATGTCTTTATTCCGAAGTGAGTCTTCCCGGTATCGATTAAGATAAAATTATTTATCTTTGTTAAACCTATTAATTAGCTTATGAAAAAGGTTAGTTTATTGACAATCTTAACACAAAATTACAGTTGGAATTAGAACGTGGGCGCAAGATAGTTGTATGTCACTCTACTTAGAAATCAAAAGCAAATATGAACAAAAATGATGTAACCCCTTTGTGAATTCTAATTTCAATTCTAGAAGTGAGCTAAGGGGTCCAACTGACTTTCTAAAACATCTATATTCATGGCACTTCATTTTGAAATGAATTTCTAAAATGTGATTAAAATAAACATAACAAAAAAAAGGAAACAAAGGAAAAGAAAAGTTACTTCATTTAAACTAAATTCATGTATTAAATAACGTGACTAGATCTGCATTTTTCTAGTGATTTGAATTTCATTTTTAATCTCATGGCTATATATTATGTCTAATCAAAGTATTATTTTTGAGCAACTGGAATTGATCTTAAGAGCCTAAACCGAGTAGATGACCATTTTCACTTAAGTTAAACGAGAATATACATTCAAGCTTAATTTGAAACTAACCCCCACAATAAATTAACAATACGATTTTAAAGCATTTTATTTTTTAATTAAACTCTAGATCTAACCTTATCTCTTTTATATGTTTGTCTTTACAGCATCTACGCAAGAGAAACTAAATGAACTCGACTCTTGTATATTGGAACAGGTTAAAGCTGGAGATAACTTTTATGAATCTAAACATTAATGCGCACCATGAACGATCCTTACGTAAATATTGACAGATAAAAATAAAAATCACTTTGAGATAAGATGAGGCAAGTTAATAATTCACAAAAATAGCTGGAAGAAGCTGGGTAGCAAATAGAAACATGCTAAACTTCATACATTAGATCTTCTTTATCATTGTCTAATAGAGTCTCGTTACAAAAAAGAGATAAGATTACTTGGGTCGCAAAAATAAAAATACAGAAGTGAAATGAGCAGAAACAACAATGAAAGCACCCAGAAACGAAATAGAAAACCCGCCAAAAGTACCCGAAAATCAGTAACTAAGAACCAGCAGCAACATCAGTAAAAAGAACCTAAGAGACGACCCGGAAGAGACCTCAAAAGCTCAGATAACTTTCTGAGATAGAGAAACCCAGAAACTAACTTCTAATACCTTTATTCTTTGAAGTATTTTTGTTTCTCAGAAAACTCACTCAAAGCTCTCAAGTTTCAGCGTACTATTTTTTGAAGTTCAGCTAATTTCTCTCTAGTTTTTGTGTTCTTTTTTGAGTGTAAGATATTTTCTAAGTGTCTTTTAAAATCTGAAAAAAACAACCCTTAAGTAAGCAAAGAAAATCACTTTTGGACAGCTTTTGGTTCACCAAAAGTCTGTCCAAAAGGACTGACTTTTGTTCATCAAAAAAATTGCTCAAAAGACTCACTTTTGTGTGCTAAAAGTCTGTTCAAGGACTGACCAAAAAGGGGAAAGGACAGTCCTTGAACAACTGTGCAAGAAGCATGGAGGAAAATAGTACTCTTAGCCACCCTAGATGTTAAAGTAAACAACTTTGTACCCTAAATCATGATCAATCTTAGCTAACTTCAGCTTTAAGCAAATTAATACCAAACCTAGTTTGCACACCAAACCAAAACGAAAAACAAGTAACTAGAACTTAGTTAAACTACCACAAACATGTAACTAAAACTTAACACTGAACTATTAATTAATCAAGAGAACTTAAAACCTAATGAATAAAATCAAACCAAACAAGAAAACAAAGAAAACAACTTAGTGAAAAAATTTGATTAAGCGAAGATGAAACTCAAAACTAGATAGAAAACGAACTAAAATTGACCACTAACAGAATTGACACTACTACAATAACTACAATAAGGCAACAACAATCAGAAACCTAAAGAGAGGATTAAGGTTCCAGTTAGAATCCAAAAACTTTGAAACTTCAGTTAAAAAGTTCGGAGGCATAACGACATATGACAACTAAACACTATTGATTCTGAACTGACCAACAATTAATCAACAAAACTAAAGTAATAAAAACAAACTAACACAAAGAACGTCTCAGAAATATCACATACGAATTAGATCAATGTAACCAAACTAAATGAATAATTAGTCAAGAAGCAAATCAATTGATCTCATTCTTATATGATACAACAAAACTAAACACTGTGAGCAACTAAAGGGCTAACTGGAAATGACATACAACATCATGAAAATAATAGCAACTGGACAGATCACTGCTCAAATGTATACGAACAACATAACCATGAATGAAAATTAAACTCTAAGCCTGATGCCAAAACAACAAAACAAAACAAACGAAAGAAGAGAAAAACAATAAGAAAGTGGAAAGAGGGAGCAGGGTTTTACCATATGAGGCATCCCATGCTAACTCGAACCACCAAAAGATGAAGCAGACCCCAAGAGGCGATTGTACGACCCCGAAACACAAGTTTCCTTTTAGTAGACGCCAAAGAAAATAAGTTTTGGCATCATACTTGAAGGAAAATAGGTCTTTGGGTCGAGTAGTCTAAAAGATAGGGGGTCAGTGGTGGTGCGGTATTGGCAGTGGCGGTGGTGGATGGAGTTTGGCCAGATTCCGATGGAGTTTCGAGGTAAATCTATAGGGAAAATGTTGATCTCAAGGAGATATCCACACTCATGTAGGTTGTATGGGGTGAACATGGCTAAAAATTGATGAATTTTAAAAGGAAAAAGAAGTCTAGGGTTTCGGTTTAGGGTCGATTTATGGAGATTGGTGGAGATTTGGAGGATTTGGTTCATGGATTTGGAATGAGGGGAGTGAGACAAGGATATGGTGAGATTTTGGTGGGGAATGTAGGTGCGCCGCCACCATGAGGCGATTTCCGGCCAGCGGCGCTAGGGTTAAGGAGCGGTCTCAAAGAAGAGATGAGAGAATGAGAAGAGAGAGGAAGAAGAAAGAAAATAGGGCAAAAATGAAGGCAAAAATCGGCCACCTTAGGGTTTAAATACCAAGAACGGAGATTAAATGGTGACCGTTGGATCAAGCCAAGATGAGTGGCTGAGATTGAACATCATCCACTTAACCAAAATGACGTCGTTATGGGTGTCTTCCAAGTCAACCCATTTAGACCGGGTTCTGAGGTATTGGGCTTCGATTTTGGGGACAATTTTGGCCCAACTCAGTTAAAAACACAACTTAGCCCCCATTCTTATTCTCTTTTATTTAACTATACACAACTCCTAAATCCTACACATACACACATAAAATAAATTAAAAAAATCAAAAATAGGCATTTACTGGGGCTTTGGGCAGGACCGCAGGTGCGGTCTCTTTCTCCACAAAAGCGGGCTCGCAAATGTGGGCCATGGTCCGCAAAAGCGGAACTCCTGGGCATAAGTGGAGTCCTCACGTGCGATGGTTTTCCCGCAGGTGCGGCGTCGCAGAAGCGACCCAAAGGCCGCAGAAGTGGAAGTCGCTTGGGCAGAAAAGGGTTTGATTCATTATCCATTTTTGGACCTAGAGAGCTTTGTTTGTGGTAGACTTTTCGAGAGCTTTGCAAGGAAATCATTGGGATAAGAGATTTTGACTCGATTTTGGTTATATTACACGAATCTATTGTTGTTTTCGTCATTTAATTAGTGTTTTTAGTTGGTGGGGGGGGAACTGAAAAACTTCTTAGGCTAAGATTTGGGTATTTGAAAGGCAATTTGAGGTAGGATTTGAGATTCTTATATGGTTGGACTCGATATTGAATAGGTGTTCATATTTTATAACTTTGGTCGATTTCCGAGACATGGGTCTGGGTTGACTTTTTGGAGCGATTTTTCAATTCTATGTTAAAGTCGTAATTTCATTATTTGAATTAGTTTCCTATAGTTATATTTATAGTATGAAATTGTGTTGGCTAGATTCGAGTCGATCGTAGTTGGAAAATAGAGAGAAAGGCCTTTTTATTGATTGATTGAGCGGGGTTTGAGGTGTGACTTGTCTAACCTTGTGTAGGGGAAATTTCCCTTAGGATTTGGTATTGTTATGGTAATTTGCAATACGTGAAGGTCGTGTACGCGAGGTGACGAGTGCGTACTCGAGATAAATGTTAAAAACTCAATTTTTGCTAAGTAGTTTCCTTTTATTTCCTTAAATTGAGTTATTCTAGCATGTTTATCCTAATTTCATATTTCTGCATATCTTATCTCTTATTTGCAATTTGTACAACATGCTTAGTTGGATTACAAGCTTCCTTGATTCCGTTTTCATTCTTTAATCGTAGGATTCTTTGCTTGTAATATCATTATTTCATTGTTATGTGTTGGTTTTCGTGATTATTGTTAAGATGAATGGTTGGTTGTGGCACGAGGTTTTTGTTGTGCGGATTGTTATTGTGGAACGAGGTTTATGTCGTGCGGTTGTTATTATTTACACAAGGTTTCTATCGTTCCATTGTGAGATATTTACTTTTGGGACTACGAGAAGGTACCTCGGAAGTGCCCATGTTGATCTCCCTATTTTGTTGTATTGTTGGTTGTTGTTTCCTTAACATGTAAAATTCTTGTTTTCATTTCGTGTGGAATTTTCTTTCCTTGATTCAGTGTTGTTACTTTCCGTAAATCCATTATTGTTTCACTTCCCTGTTATTTCATTATGTCATTATATAATCGGTCTTGTTTCTTATTATCTCTAGTAGGGCCTTGACCTGACTTCGTCACTACTCTACCGAGGTAAGGCTTGGAGCTTACTTGGTACCATTGTGGTGTACTCATACTACACTTTTACACATGGTTTTGTGCAGATCCAGATACATCCTACCAGCCTCGATATTAGTGTGTTGTGTTGCTGCTTTGGAGACTTCAAGGTACACTTACCCTCATCCGCAGGCCTCGGAGTCCCCTTCTATAACGTTATTTTCTTATTTCTTTACATTTTGATAACAGTGTAGGATTGTTCGGTACTGTATTTAGAGCTTATGACTTATATCTCACCAGGTTTTGGGATTGTACGTATTGCATTTTGGTAGATTCTTTTATGAAATTATTGGGATGTTCAAGTTTTAATCTCTTATTTAATGTTCCTGCATACTTATTAGGTTTACCTACTCTTGGAGACTAGATGCCGTCATGATATCCCACTGAGGGAATTTGGGTTCGTGACATGAGTCAAAATGTGGGTACAAGATGCCGAGTGATTAGAGTTTAAGAATTGGGACTCGTGAGCTGTGATTATGAGGTTCGGTACCTCGTGAAAATGCTTTAGTAAATCTGGTGTGATAGCGGTTGTTCTTATTGAGTTGTTGATGGTTTTTCCTTTATTTTGATTTCACCGGACTTAGACTGTGTCTAGTTTACTCTACGGCATTATTACCTGACTGCTTCCTTTTAAATATTATTGTTACTGGTGTCTCGTTGCAAGTAATGCTTGGTATACCTTATCCTGCTTAGTTGTATACTAATATTATTTTTCTCTGTTAGTTCACATTCACAGTTGTTCAGGGTGTTTAGCCTGGTAGGTGTCTTGATTGTCCCTCGTCACTACTCCACCGAGGATTGGTCTTGATACTTACTGGGCACCGTTGTGGTGTATTCATACTACGTTTCTACACATTTTTTGTGCAAATCCAGGTGCCACGATTGTTGTTGATTATTAGCTGGCTGGTCGAGCTGTGGTGACTAGGTAAACATGTCGTCGCGTTCGCATGCCTCAGAGCCACCTTCTGATATTTTCATTGGACTGTTTCATTTTATCCCGAACAATTGCATTTAGGGATTTTTCTAGCCAACTCAGTAGAGCTTATGAATTGTACTACTAATTTTGGGAATTGTAATTGTGTAATTTTAGGATAATTTTGGGAATTGTAATTTTAGGCTTAGTCTCTTCATGGTTAGAGACTAGGTGCCGTCACGACATCCTACGAAAGGAGGATCGTGACAATTTGTTTGTGATTTTGTGAAATACCGACACACTTCGGATTTATGTTTTATTTAAATTGTATGTATCCATGACTTTTAATGTATAAATTTCTTTATCTAATAAAATTCGTGATTTCAAAAATAATAAAATGAATACTTAAGCTGATAGTTCACCGTTCGCTTGCTTAATTGAACGTTGGATGCCATCACGACTTATTGTGGGAATTGGATCGTGACAACTCAATTCATTACTTAAGGTTAGAATCAATTATGATAGTAGTGCAGGAAAAAGAAGAAAGACTAGTTTAGATTTTGGTCTTAAGTTTCCAAAAAAATTATAAAGACATCTATTGGTATTAATGAAAGCTTAATAATTAACGTTTTTGCTTAACTCAATCTTCAGTCTTATTAGTACTGACTGTGATGCTTTCGTTATCAAGTTTGTTAAGGTGCCGATGATGGGTGGAGATATGAGTAGCATTAACAAACCTACATGAATACCACCTAATGCCTTGTTCTGAAGTTTATAGTAAAAACACTTCAGGAATCTGTATTGGTAAAAATATTAGCCTCATACGTGTACAAATTCTGAATGACTCAGCCAGCCAGGCGGACCAAATAAAACATCACACGTGGACGTGGGAATACAAAGAGACACGGGATAAAAGAGGTACAGTCAATACAAAGAATTAGTTGCGGAAAGATCATCAAAGAAGAAGAGACACAGTCACAAGAATCCGGACGCAATAATGGACAGATTCGAAGATCAGCAATCAATGTCTTGTACGTTATGTAACTCCTAAAATAACAGTTACGATTCACCATTGTAACGCCTCATTAATGTAATAATTAGTCATTAAATAGTCTATCATGGCAGAAATCCAAACGTTGTACTAGGAGAATATCCCTATAAAAGGGATAAAAATGTAACAAACAGGGACATCTGAATTCTCGGATACTAATCTATTTTATTCTTTGCATATTGCTCTTGGAATTATTGCTACTTTATTCTTTATTTTACTAATTCGATTTTCAGTAACTCGAGTTTATCCTAAATTAAGCTTTAGTCAAAGGATCTTATTCTTTGGTTAAACAAATTGGTTATGTTGCCGGGACACTGATAATCATCGTTTTCGCTACCAATCGATATTAAAATCATGTCAAATTCCAACAACAAAAATGTCAACAATAATGACGATAACAACCAGCAAAGATATGAAACCCCAGTTTCAACTCCTCCTCGAGGAACTCCACGAGCTTCGAGAGAACCATCTCCTGAAAGAGCTGACAATCGTAACAATAATGAACCACCAGTGGAACCAAATCGAATAAGGCAAATGATTGCTGAATACGTGGGGCAGGCTTTGTGAGAATTTGCAAGAGAATTACCACAAGTACCTCCAGTACCACCAACACGGCCTCCGAATAATACAATTATAGTAGAAGATTTGCAAGCGGGGTTAACAAATTCAACCAGGGATGAAACTCTCAATACACTTCTTGAAACACGACCAGGTACGACTAGTAATTCAGAATTACAAAATTTATTATTAACCATGCAGAAGCAGATGAAAGAACAAAACGATCGCATCGAGCAAATCCCTGGTGTTCCGCCTATTATCAAAGGAATCGATGTGGATAGGTATTCTCAACAACCTTGGAAGCCAAGTGCAGCCCCATTACTTATACCCAAGAAGTTTAGAATGCCTGATGTCCCCAAATACGATGGAACAACCGACCCACGTGATCACGTGACTGCTTTCACCACTGGAGTAAAAGGCAATGATTTAACAAAAGAGGAAATAGAATCAGTTCTTGTCAAAAATTTCGGAGAAACACTCATAAAAGGAGCCTTAACCTGGTATTCTCTTCTCCCTGAAAACTCTATAAATTCTTTTTCCGAACTTGCAGATTCATTTATAAAAGCACATTCTGGTGCACAAAAAAATGAATAAAACGAATGGAAGATATATTCAAGATAAAGCAAGGAGACAAGGAATTGCTCCGTGAGTTTGTAGACAGATTCCAAAGGGAAAGAATGCAACTACCAAGGGTGCCTGACAACTGGGCAGCCATGGCATTCACAAGTAACTTGAACGAGAAAAGTTCAGAAGCCACGAGACGACTCAAAGAGAGTCTAAGAGAATTCCCAGCCACGACATGGAATGATGTATACAACAGGTACAGTACTAAACTAAGGATTGAAGAGGATATAATTACACGATCAAAAGATGAAGAATATCACAGAACAAGACGCCTAGAATCAGAGAAAAAGTCAGGTAAAAACAGGTATGATCCTTACTTAGGACCCTCGAGACGTGACCTACGTCCCAGGTTCGAAAATACAAGACCTTCAGGAAGAGATACAAACTCATCCTCATCTAGATCCAGGAGAGATAGAGATGAAGAATTCCGGGATATTACCCGAATTGGACACCATAACTTCAATGTAAGCAGCACTGAGCTAGTCTCAATACTGAGAAGTATGGGAGACAAAGTTAAATGGCCAAAAGAAATGCGTTCTAATCCTAACAGGAGGAACCTTGATCAATGGTGTGAATTCCACAATGATCATGGCCATATAACAATAGATTGCAGATATTTACAAGGTGAAGTATCTATTAAAACAGGGCTATTTAACAAACTTGTTTAGTGATAAAGGTAAACATGCATCTATGAAGAATAGGCAGGAGCCACCAAAACCACCCTCCCCAAAACGGATTGTTAATGTCATACATGGAGGAGAAGAAGTAAACGGGATAGTCTGCCAGCTAACATCAAAAGTCACGAGCACCCACGGAAAGCGGGTTCGAGAAGAAATGAGGGAAGAACAAATATCTTTTGACGACGCAGACTTTGGTGGATTAATACTTCCACACAATGACGCGCTGGTAATATCCTTACTCATTCATGACACTAACGTTAAAAGGGTGTTGATTGATCCAGGCAGTTCAGTAAATATTATTTTGATGAAATTCATGGAAGAAATACTAGTAGAAAACACAATGATTCCAAAGGTTCGAGCCATATCTGGGTTCGACAATTCAACAGTGATAACTAAAGGTGAGATTGAACTCAACACTTACGCTGAGGGAGTCATCAAAAATGCAAAATTCCAAGTCATTAACACAGAAATGGCTTACAACGTCATCCTGGGAAGACCATGGATTCATGATATGAAAGCAGTCCCATCTACTTTACATCAAGTAATAAAATTCCCTTCCAAATGGGGAATAAGGCAGATCAGGGGTGATCAACAAACCTCGAGGAATATTAATTCAATAACTCTTAACAACAAAAGAGACGCGGAAGAAACAACGAATTGTCAAACAGAGGCTCATCTAAAAACAGGTATGGGACAAACTTTTGATCAACTATGTACCAAAGAAATAGATATTCCAATAGGTACGAAAGAGGATAATGACGAAACAAATCCTGTGATCATCAAGAATGAGCCAGAACATACGGACATAGACTCCAGACCAAATTTCATTCATGAACCAGAAGAAGAAGAACATATCAAAACAACTGCTGAAGAACTCGAGGTTGTTCCCATCTCAGAACAAAAGCCCGAAAGGAAACTTTACATTGGCATAAAATTGTTAGAAAGATTAACTCCAGAACAAAATGGTACGTTTGTCTATTATTTAAAGGCTAATGAGGATTGTTTTGCATGGTCCCATTCAGATATGATAGGAATTTCGCCAAAAGTGATGACTCACAAATTAAACGAAGATCCATCGTTCGTACATGTTAAACAAAAGAAACTAAAACAAGGATCTTTTAAAAATCAAGTGATCGATGAAGAAATCCAAAAGCTTTTAAATATAGGTTCGATACGAGAGGTAAAATATCCTGACTGGCTAGCCGACACCGTAGTAGTACCCAAAAAGAACGGCAAATGGCGGGTATGTGTCGATTATACTGATTTAAATAAAGCACGTCCTAAAGATTCATTTCCCTTGCCACATATAGATCAAATGATCGATGCAACCGCAAGTCATGAATTGTTAAGCTTTTTAGATGCATATTCTGCTTCTAACCAAATCAAAATGGACCCCTTGGATGAAGAAAAGACTTCCTTCATTACTAACCGGGGGACCTATTGTTATAATGTTATGCCTTTTGGCTTAAAAATGCAGGTGCCACTTATCAAAGGTTAGTGACAAAAATGTTCCAAGGACATTTGGGCAAAACAATGGAGTTTTACATCGATGATATGCTTGTAAAATCAACACAAGCAATAGATCATCTACAACATCTCTCTATCACTTTTGATATCTTACACAGGTACAATATGAAACTTAACCCAGAAAAATGTGCCTTCGGAGTACAATCTGGTAAGTTTTTAGGATTCCTTGTGTCTAACAGAGGAATAGAGGTAAATCCAGCACAAATAAAAGCTATAGAAGAAATACCTGAAATCTTGAGAAATAAAAAAGAAGTCCAAAGATTGACAGGAAGAATAGCAGCTCTAGGGAGATTTATTTCTAAGTCTTCCGAAAAAAGCTTTAAATTCTTTGCAGTTCTTAAAAAGCAAAATCAGTTTGAATGGACTGAAGAATGTCAACATGCTTTGAAAGACCTGAAGGTCTACTTGTCAAAACCGCCATCGCTATCAAAGCCCAAAGAAGGAGAAAGATTATACATCTACCTGGTTGTCTCAGAAATTGCCGTAAGTGCAGTACTTGTAAGAGAAGAAAGAGGTAAACAAACTCCCATTTATTATGTAAGCAAAACTTTACTAGATGCAGAGACTAGATATCCACATCTAGAAAAATTAGCTTTAGCATTAATAATGGCATCAAGAAAATTGCGTCCTTATTTTCAATGTCATCAAATTACTGTCGTAACTTCATATCCTTTAAGGAATATTTTGCATAAACAAGAACTGTCAGGAAGATTAGCCAAATGGGCCATAGAATTAATTAGACATGATATAACATATCAACCTAGAACTGCAATTAAATCACAAATATTGGCCGACTTTGTAGCTGACTTTAGCAATAATATTACTCCTGAAGTAGAAAAGGAATTGCAACTTTTCAATGGTATAAACCCAGGTCAGTGGACCCTATTTACAGATGGCTCATCTAATATAAAAGGAGCAGGATTAGGTATTGTACTAATATCACCCACGGGTGAAAAGATACGACAAGCAATCAAATGCTATCCAATAACTAACAATGAAGCAGAGTACGGGGTTGTTATTGGAGGTTTAGAATTGGCACGAGAGTTATCAATTGAACAAATCAAAATCAACAGCGATTCACAACTAGTGTTAAATCAAATACAGGGGACTTACATTGCTCGAGAAACTCGAATGCAAAAGTACCTTGAAAAGGCACGAGAACTTGTGAGACAGTTCAAAATGTGGAAAATAATACAAATACCTAGAGAGGAAAATGCTGAAGTAGATGCATTGGACAACCTCGCAGCAGTTACGAACGTAACCAATAAAGACAACACTATCGTCGTACACCTCTTCCATTCGACAGTCGATCACAGCAAGAATGAGGTATCTTTCAATAATTTAACTTGGGATTGGAGAAACAAAATTCTTAACTTTTTGCAGAACGGTATCGTACCTGAAGACAAAAAAGTAGCTCAAGTGCTCCGCCGCAAAGCAGCGAGATACTGTTTAGTTCACAACACCTTGTATCGCAAAATGTTTGGAGGACCCCTAGCTAAGTGCCTCGGACCTAACCAAACGGAGTTTGTAATAAAAGAAGTCCATGAGGGCCACTGTGGAAATCACGTAGGTGCAAAATCTTTGGTAAAAACCTTAATCAGAGCAGGATACTACTGGCCCAAAATGGAAGAAGACGCGGAGAATTTCATATCAAAATATGACAAATGCCAGTGGTTCGCTAATAAAATGCACCAACCAGCAGAATTGTTACATTCTATTATATCACCATGGCCCTTCATGAAATGGGGAATGGATATAGTAGGACCTCTTCCCCCAGCTAAAGGTCAGGTACGGTTCCTACTTGTACTTA